>VDFB02124138.1:0-14117 GCA_007258455.2 Sequoia sempervirens | reverse complement strand
GAGATCAAAATCTACATGGGCATATTTTTTTTTCAAAAAGGTTTAAAAGAAAACCAAACCTATTTTTCTATGATCTATCCATTGGTGAAAATAAAAAACAACCCTCACTAATGTCTTAGATTGGTTAAAAGTTTTGGGAAATTTTGGCTAAGGCATGAAAATGACGCTCAAATTTTTTGAGGTGCCAATATTGGCTTGTGTCAAGGATATGTGATTATTGCAATAACATTGAGGATTTAGATCTCTAGGTAGACCAAAATACACAACAAATGAGACTAACTCTTGGGAGGCATAAACCTATGTATAAGGGAAAAAACAAGCAAACAAAACTATGTATGAAATTTCCTAGAACCTTGCCCCTTAAGAAAAATAATACTTCAGGTGTTGACCATGAATTCATAGCTCCAAGTAATCCCCATCCAAAATTATGTGGTAAAAAGCTCCTTGGCCACATCCTTCACTAATTTGGAAAGGTTCACCCACAAGGCATCAAACTTTTCATGTTTTCCCTTGTCTTTACAATTCAAAATTTCACATGAGGAGAAGATCCCCAATCTGAAACTTTCTTTTGACAGTCCTCTTATCAAACAGGTATTTCATCTTATGTTGTTTTATTAGATTCCTTTCATGGGAATCCCTTCTCATTTCTTCCAATTCAGTTAGCTCATATATTTTTTGAGAGATTGTGCTTTATTTCCACCCTTCAATTTGTTGCAACAACTTACACACATGTAATTCAAGGCCAATTGATAGTTTGTCTTCAACACCATATACCAATTCAAATAGAATTTTCTCAACACTCTTCTTGTGTGTTATTCTATCCACCTAAACAATACACTTTTACTTATCATCTTTTTCTTGTTGGTATCCAAAAAATTTCTAATGATATTCATGATGCTCTTGTTGTTTCACTCAACTTGTCTATTTCATTGTACATAACATAGTGATTAATGTGTTAAATAGATCCCATATTGTGCACACATGTCAACAAAATCCTTGGATCTAAAACACATTGTATTATCGAGAATAATTTTGGACGACGCACAAAATTCAATCAAAAATTGTTCACCACTTTTGATGTTGCATTTCTTGTAGGGACCACCTCTACCCACTTGGTAAAGTAATTAGTGACCACCAATATCCAATTGTAACCATTGTTGAATTTTTCTTCTAT
This sequence comes from Sequoia sempervirens, assembly GCA_007258455.2. Classification (NCBI taxonomy): domain Eukaryota; kingdom Viridiplantae; phylum Streptophyta; class Pinopsida; order Cupressales; family Cupressaceae; genus Sequoia; species Sequoia sempervirens. The sequence continues at coordinate 12,943 of VDFB02124138.1, read as the reverse complement.
TTCCCCTATGAATTCATTACCCCACTGTTGGAATGGAACCTCTGCTAAAATAGTTGTGAGGGGAAGAACACCTACAAATTTCATCTTGATTGAAAACCTTTAGCAATTATCACACTATATTTACAAATTTGGGCACATCCTTGAACAATGTAGGCCACCAATATCCACTTATCATAATTTAATGATAGGTTGTCTTTGACATGTAATGTCCACAACATAATCCATGGTGACATTAATAAATTTTGATGATTTCTCTTCATCCAAACACCTTTAGAGCACACCATCTAGGTTTCTCCATATAAGTTGTCCTTATAATAGTATATACCTTTGAGATCCTAATTTAAAAGTTATTTTTTTCTTATCATTGAATTTGGGAGGAAAATTAAAGTTCTCTAAAAAAATATTATTTCCTTATACCAAGAAAATTCCTTCAATTGACATGGGACGATAATTGGGCGAGAATTTACTGGATTTACTTTTGTTTCTATTAAGTTTATCTTAGCCATCAAGTTTTATAGGCCTTAACCTCTAACCAACTTTGTAGTCTAAACCCCCATGCCATACTCTTGTATTTTATTGATCCACCTACATATTTTTCTTGAGGCTTCTTACTATACAAAAATATCTTTGATAGTTGTATGTGGCACAAAATAAGTGATTTTTACCCCTATGAGATAAGGTTTAAAAAATTTTACATCTTTAATAAGTGCATAGGCATTTTTTTCCATCATGAAATAATTTAGTTCAACTTTCAAAGAAATATATTGGTTGTTCATATCCATCTTTATTTTTTGCAATAAAACTACAACAATACAATAAGAAGATACAAAATAAAAAAACTAAAAAGGTTTAGAATAGTTTGGAATTGCAAGCACTAGTACTTTCTTAAGTGCATCCCTTATTTCTAAGAAAGGATCAGTTGATTCCTTATTCCAACTATAAGAGTACCCCTTCTTCAACACTTTAGAATTTTCCTTTTTCTTCTCAACAAATTTAGGAACAAGCCTTCTAACAAAATTAATATACCCAAAGAAAGATTAGCCTTCCTTCACTATTTTTGGTTGTGGGATGAATTTTATGGCTTTAACACATTTTTGGATCAATCCTCATTCCTTCTCGACAAAAAATATTCCCAAGGATCTTTCCCTCTTCTACACCAAGGATGCACTTCTTGGGATTCAATGATATCCCATATTTTGGACATCTTTGAAAGACTATCTCCAAATGTTTGCAATAATCATTTCTATCCTTGGAGTATTCAGTTAGATCATCTTGGTAGAAAACCATTATTTCATCTATTAAGCTTGTGAATGCAACATCTATGGCCCTTTGAACGTGGCTCCAACATTCTTCAACCCAAATGATATTTGAACATAAGCATAATAGACATTATTTATGGCATGTTGAAGGTTGTCTTGTGCTTCCCATTAGCCTTAACCATAACCTAATTGTAACATGAGAATTCATCCATCATAGACATCAACTGATGAAGGGTACACCCCTTACAATCTGAAACTCACAACAATAGAGAATTGCATAAAAAATAAAATGCAATAAGGAATCAAATATTTTCTATTATCACTTAAATAGAAATAAAATTACAACATTACAACTGACATCACATGGGCTTTCTGATTACATAAATCTCCCAAACTACAAATCGGAGCGTCCACAATCTAATTTTCTCTACCTCCTCTTTCATCCTTTATCTAGAATGCATAACCATCCTAGAATCTTCTAGAAAGTGTAACCCTTGCAAGAAGAAATTTCAAAATTTTATTATATTTGGTAGTGAAACTTCGCGAGCTTTCGATCATGTCATTGGATTTTCAATTATAATACCTTTTCAGAAAGATCTCAAGAAGGAACTTGGCTATAAATTAATACCTAAAGGTAGACTAATTTGATTTTCCACCAATTTTTGGGCCCATCTGAAGCCTCTAAGTGCCTCAAATTTGACTTTGAATATTTTAACAAGATTTTTTGAAAATTAAAATTTTAATCTCACAAATGACAAATGATATTGAAGTTATTTCTTCATCATTGGCTTCAATTCACCATTTTGGAGGTTTGTGTAAGATTTTGTATCCAACTATGCATAAATGAAAATTTACTAAAATTATTAACCCTACCAAATTTAGCCCTTATTGAAAAGAAACAACATTTTTTTGGTTGATGCAAGATTGCTCTTACACCTTGGATGCTCCTACATCATCAACTCTAAACTTGTTACCCACTAAAAAAATTAATCCATATTTGGACATGGACAGTTGTCCTTGAGGGACTTGATATTCAAATTTATGAAATCCACGAATGTCTCCATTCTTCTTTCTAACTGGAACAAGGTTAGAAACCCATTCACAATGTCTAATTGGTTTAATAATACCTCCTTTTAGCTTCATCAATTATTTTTGCATTTGAGGGGCAAGAGTAGGGTTGATAGGATGGTGCTTCTATCTAAATAGTTTTGCATCAAGTTCTAATGGAATGACATGTTGAAACAATATAGTTTGTGTACCATCATAAGTTGTCACCCTTGATAATTCCACACTAGGTTTTTCTTCCCCTAAATTATTGTGCCTAATTAGGTCCCTAATTTCCTAAATTATACATTCTATAGCCCATTTGTACCACTTTCTAATAAATTGCAAGCATTGAACAAATGCATCTAATTAATAGTTTCCCCCTAACAATTAATGTCCTAGAAAATAGGGACAAAACCCATTCGCCCTAGGGTTTATGGGTCCCCTATTTTTTTGGGGACCAATTTTGGATATGTTGGTGTCAACATTTTAACATTCAAAATTAAACTTGCAAATGTTGACTATCAGGATTTAATTTTCAGGAAATTAGAGAAATATTTGTAAATACCTAGTTATTGCATCATTTGAAATCTAAGTGAAATAATCTCTATCAAGCATTAATTGAAATTATATTGGAAAACTTATGATCAAGAGAAATATAAAGCAAGTCAAGAGCATCATTTCAAAGCTTTATTGCAGCAATTCAAGATCCTAACATCATGCCAAATCATATGTGAGTTTATGTGTGTTCATTTTTTTGTTAAGGATAACACTCTTGTAGGTCTCTAAAGAATTGAAGCAATCAAGCAAGACAGATCCAAGACCTTGAAGTGATGTGAATGAATTAAGTCCTTCAAGGAAGCCATTGAAGGGTGGTCAGTTCCAACACTTTATAATTTCACCATTCCTTTGTATACATTATCATTTTAGCATTAACATTGCCATTGTTGAAGTGGAAAAACTAACATGGGGTTTGACTAAGACAAGCCCCTAAATGACACAACATCTCGTCTCTTTGTGAATGTGTAGATTTTAGGTTTGAAGAGAATTGAAGGAAGCTTGAAGAAAAATTGCTTATTATTTCAATTGAATCCCTACATCTTTTCAACTCATAGAAACTCACCTATTAAATTATCTGACAGTGTTCTAGTAACTTTGCAACTAAGAATCGAAAGATCATATATGTCATTAGAGGACCTAAAAAACAAAGAAGTATCATACAAGGACCCATACACCCTAGGGTGACTCTGTCCTCTACAGTGATTAGAACTAAATTTTCTAGGTAGGTACACAGTCCTCTATAGTTCCCAATTTTTCTTGCAAGTTGTTTTAGTTTGTTAATCATCAGGATATTGCAATTTTCATATTAGGGCACATTATTGAATTAGGTGAATCATAATAAATCACTTTTAGTTCATTTCTAAGGCTCAAAAGGATAATATCTATGTCTAATTGACTCACCTTCATGGTTGAAAGTCAATCTAAACACCTTGTTGATTTTCATCCTAATGTACCTTCGAAAAGGAGAAAAAGGCAATCATAGGTTTAGAAATTAAACTTAGGGTTTCCTTTTCCTTATTTTACATTTTGGTGAACCTGGCCTGTTAACATTACATACCTTATGATATTCATCCTATGTTAGGTTTTGCATTGCATTATTTTACATTTATCATATGGGGTTTCACTTTTGCATCATAAAACACATTAAAAAATTAAAAAAATGCATATCATTTTGAACAATAGGTTGCATTAAGGTTCATTTTAGTCACTTAGAACAAATCTACATTGAGAATTAGATTCATAATTGTCATTTTCATTGTGACATATTTTCATTTGCATCACATTGTCTTAATTTGAGTAAATTTTGAAAAAACTCAATTGCAGACCTGTTTGCACACAAAAGCAGAACATTTAGTTAGTACAATAAGCATTAAACTTTTGAATTTTTAGAACCCCTACCAAGGACTTAGATGCCCTTGGGTGTCTCTATCCTTGTACACTTGTACTAACAAAAAATTTCACACATTTTTTTTTGTGCCTTTAGTTTGTTTGTGCTTATAAACCTCTATTTTGACATTCTAATTTGCATTCATTTAGGAATCCTTTATTTAGCTCAAAAAGTGATAAAAATTGAAAAAAAATCCATTGTTTGGTTTCATATTTGCATCAAAAATATCATTTTTTAGTTTAGGCAACTTACAATCAGTCAATTTGTGCATTTTAGGTTAGAAAATTACATTCAAAATTATCATTTATTATTCACACATTGTTACACACTTGTCTTGGCATAAATTAAGTAAAATATGGAAAAACATTCATTGTCAAATCTATTTACAACCAAACCTGGAATCCTTAAGTAGAATTGCACACAATCAAATTTTGAATTTTTGGAAAACTTTCCTAGGACATAGATGCCCTCAAGCGCCTCTACCATCCTACTGTTTACTGAATTAAATTTTGCACAAATCCTTCTTGTTGTATCCTCTATCTACTTTTGTTGTTTGAATCCAGTTTTTGGCTATTTTACTGTGTTTGTTTCTCAGTTTAGTGTTCATAGTCACACTCAAAGTGTTTTCAAACCCATGTGCTTCACTATTCGCGTCCCAACATCTACTACCAATACTTTTATGATATGTAGTTCTAGACTTATGATATCTCATGTTGTTGTTACATCCATTGTGGATGTTGAGACTTCTAACTCGTTCATACATAGTGTTGTCAATACTCAACCCATTCTAGACTCTATCCTTAACACTACCATACTAATGACAACCTTACAATCACCCATTTTTATAGATGTTGAGACTATGGTTTCCCATGTTCCTGAAGACAAACTAAAACAATTGGACAAGGATTTAGAAAGACTTCAAGACTTTGTGAGTACTAAATATCTAGTTGGTGCAGAGGTCCCAATAATAAATAACATGAGGAAACTAATTAATGATGATCAAGGATTAGAGGTTTTGTGTAGCCAAGCCCATATAGTTGACTCTAATGTACCTACAATGGCTAGTTTCACTCAACCTTTGGGATACACTCAAATTCAAGGAGGAAATAAAATCTCCCTCCCTAAAACTATAGCCTCTATCCCTAAATACATAAATCCAACTATTGCTTCAATGATACAAAAAATCGTTAGTATAACTAAAACATTAGGCCTTTCTATTGAAAATCCTTATGGTTTTGGATCTTCACATGTAACATCTCAAGTTTTATCCCCTCTCATAAATTTACAACATAGTAGTCCACCAAGCACATACACAATCCCACCATATTCACCACATTCCCAAAACATGTCAACCAATGATTCAATCATTAACCAACTTTTGCAAAATGTAACCCCTACCCAACAAAAATATTAACTTTGAACCAAAAACCAAATGGACAACCCGATGATGTGTTTTATGCAATAACAAATAACTCGCATAAGATACAAGCATCCTATCTCTTGGAAAGGTAAATATCTATTAGCAAGCCTCAAGAGATAACCCTGTCTCAATGTTAGGTCTTGGATAATGCATAAAAACAAATTAAATAATATGTGAAATGTTGGTAATCACAAAGGACCTTTTAGTAATACAGCAACATCAATCTTCAAACTTAGCAGATCTAGCAATATGGTGATACTTCAAACCTAAATCTAACCCAAATAATAAAAGAAATAGAAAAAGATAAGCGTTTCAAAGAGATTTCTAAGATCAACACTAATCCTAAGATTAATAGTGTAAATGACAAAATACTTGAAATGGACCAATCTCTCATAAACTAATTCTTTCTTGACCTAGATAAATCTGCAATCTTACAAAAATAGTGCAATCTTCTAAGGCACTTAAAATTTCTAGATCATAAAAATTCATCCAAAACAATCCTATTGTAATTGAAATGAAAATCATTCTACAACTACAAACTAAGCTAATACCGAATATCAAAGTCTAGGCTAACTTTATAAAGTAACCAACAATCAGCTAGCTACAAAAAGTATGGACTAGAGATTGCTACAACACTTCAAGCATCAAATCATAAACATCATAAGTCATCTAACATTAAATATAACATATATCAACTAAGCTTAAGCAATTTCAAAAGATAGAATCACAAGAACCATGCCAGATAAACTAACACAAGAAGGACACCAAATCACAATTCCTTTACTTGCATCAAATCATCCAAAGTAGCAACAATTCCAGTCCTTTGTTACAACACTTGCTTGAAAATAACCTAACTACTAACTTCTTGCTCTAATACTTAATATGCTCCAATGTAAACTATCTAGCCCTTTCAAATGAGGTAATATCCCTATTTATAGAGATTGCATCATATGTCGACCCAAATAGGGTTACAAAACAATAGGCCCCAAAAAACAAGTTGGCCAAGAAGAATTCAAAATAAATTAAAATATGCATTAATTGCATGTGTTCCATCCAGGTCGGCCTGGGATCTCTAACATGGTTCGATCCAATGCATGTGAAAGATGAAGAGGAACAATGGGGAAGCACAAATTCTGATGAGGCATTGCATTAACTACTCCCCCTTTTGTCCTTTTCTCATTCCACTTTATCCTGTACAATCAAAAATACCTTCTCCAAGTCGGCTATAGGTGGAATAACTAACACCTTAATTTTACTCTCAATAGATTTGATGTCCTCTCTTGACTACTTAATGAATTTATCCCAATCCACCTTTAGGGTTTGATACTCATCCATCACTGCAATTTATGTGGCTACATCATCTAACTGGTGCTCGATGACTAGGTCCCCATTGACTGGAGAATATACATCACACCACCATTTTCTCAATTGCTCCAAGTTCAAATGTTTTGGTGCAAACCTTTTTCTACCTATCATAACTTCGAAGAAGGAAATGCACTTGTTGTAGATTTCATTTAGGGTTTCCTCAATTTTCTTTCCTTTCTTATGCACTTTCTTCAAAACCCTTTGCCTTATTTGCAAAATTTTGTACCATTCCCAGGGTTCTACAACTTTGGAAGAAGGAAGAATTTTGTCACTTATTAGCTTATCTTCAGTATATTCCATGATGGTTTTGGTCTTGTGCAACAAGAGATCAACGTCCTCCTTATCTTGAGCTAGTACATTCTTCAACCACTCTATTGATCTTATAGCATCTCCACTGGTTGAAAGGATATCTTTGACGACTTTATCTCATTTGGCTTCCACTCCCTGCAACCAATTCAGTGTGGCATGTGTAGTGGTTTCCATCTTCTCCAACTCAGTTATTGTCTCTTGTGGTAGAAAAATTGCAGCAGATGATGAAGAGTTGATGGATTGAAAGGGTTTCATCAAATCCTATAGATACCTCTTCAGTTTTTCATTCTCCTTCAAATCTTGCTTATTTGCACTTCTTTCTTCAATCTACTCAAAATAGTAGCACTAGAGCCTTCAAATTCTTCAACTTCCTACATCATGGAGGTGGGTCCCAAGCTGATAGTTTGCACACTATAATCTTTACCAGTCACTTCATCTTTATTCTTATCTGGTACAGGAGTGGCAATGTGGATCACCATGTTATTAGCTTCATCCCTTTCAATCCTAGAGATAACCCTACCTTTCTTCTTTGCTTTTATCTTTCCTATGTTTGCCAATAATTCATCCTAGTTGGGAGGAGTATCATCCACCATAATTTTTTTACTCTTTAATTCCTTTTCCAGCCAAGTAGGAACACTGGAATCTAACTGCACATCACCTTGTCCAACCACATCCTATTGAACCTTAGAGAAATCCTCATTCAGATTTTTCTATTCAGGAATCTCTTCAGTCTTATCTTCACTTCCCTTATCATGTTCTTCTTCTTCATGCATTGGTGAAGGGGTCTTGATTAGCACTTCCTCTCTCTGCAGAGGTCTATCTTCTTCATTTCCTTCAGGTGAATCCTCATAAGTCACCAAAGGTGACTGTAATATCTTCTCTATTTCTACCTCTGTACTATAGAGTTCACCTTCTCAGAATTCTTCTTCTCCTTGATCCTGATGATCCTTTGCATCCTTGGATTCACTTGGTACATTATGAGTTTCATGAGGAGGGATATTATCATGTTCTATGGAACGGATAGCTAAAGGAACACTTTTCTTTGGCACACCATCCTTGGGAGAGGGAGTTCTTGATCTTCTTATGTACACTTGTGTTTTCTCTCACGAACTTTCCATACTTACTACTGGTGGGCTAGCTTCATCCCCCGCCTTGGAATATTCCTTCTTCTTCTTAGACAATCTCACTATTCTTCTTCTCTTAGGCATGGAAGCACTACCTTCATTTCCCTCTTCCTCAGCTTCTTCCTACGCAGATTTATTTGTCTTTGAAATATGTTTTCTTTTCTTGGTGATAGGTCTTCTTTGCTTCTCTCCTTCTTCCATTTGAACATCCTTAACCTTTATCTTGAAAGGAGAACTTACCTTAGACTTACGCTTAGGGTCTTGTTCAATTGACTCTTCAGAAGTGGAATGAGACTCCAAGTCTCCCATTAGATCATAGGTGCATTGCACACCTTTACTTTCTAACTCCCAAATCTTCTGTTTGAGCCATAACTTGGTGTACCTAATTACTGGAGTCATGATCTACTCTAATTTTGTCTTCTCTTCCTCCAACTAGTCTATCTCTCCAACAGATTTATCCTTCACAGCCTCATAATCATGGCCTTGAATCAAATCTCCATCATCTTCATTTTGGTTAGGAATGACCTTTATGTTGTATAGTCAGACCAAGTTCACTAGTAGCCTGGAGAACTTCTTTCTTCTAACTTCAAATTCATCCTTGTTCTTTTCCCAATAATCCTTTACATCATCCTTATGGCTATATTTCCTGCTAGCCTTTCTTTGTGCCTCACCAGTCCTATCAAATCTGGATCTCTTAGAATGGAAAGAGAGTTCCAAAGTGCTCATTTCCTCCTCAGAAGCATGGGCTGAATTAATAGAGGGGAAAGCTTCATTACTACCTATTCTCAAAGGAAAATCACCACCAAATCTAGTCTTATGTTTATCATTCTTAACAATTGCATCAAAATCACAGATCTACATTGTGACCTCCAGAAGTATGATGTGATCTATGGGATATCTAGGAAGTCTATATGGGGCACTCTGGAAACCATCTATTCTAATGTACGAGAAGGTAGGGAACTGGATAAACCAAGCTCCAAACCTCTTGATTAGTTCCTTGGCATTTTATGAGATCTGAACATGCTTTACACCCTGTAATAACCTGGTGATGTGCATGGTAAATGCATCATTCACCCTCCTATAACTTGTGCTACCCAAGTGTAATTGTGGGTACACCTCATAAATCACATATCGCCCAAACACGCCCCTTGTACTTAGTCCCTTGTATGGATGGAACCTTGCAAGTACATAAACCAAGTAAGAGTTTATTGTGAAGGTCTTTGTATATAGGACATTGCACATTTGTTCATGTATCATTGCACTTATAATGCCTACCCAATGGTAGTCAATATTCTACTCCATCCTCACAATAACATGGAACATCTAGTTTTCAAATACTCTTGCACTCTTCAATCCCACCACTCTACTAAGGAGTGTGATAGCATCATAGTATTCCTTTTTGAATTTTGATCTGAATAGTTGCTTGGGTAGCTTGGAGAAGTGTGATACTTAGATTCTAGCCAAGAATTATCGATTCTGCTATGGATTTGATGATGTCTTCACTGTAATATTTCTTGTTTTTGCGTCCATATTAGGAATTTTGTGCTGTCCGGTATAGACATGCCAATATTTACACTATTCTCCTTGAGGACTAACTATCCTTGTGTGCCCCGCTATAATTCCTAGAAAATTCAAGGTTCAACTCGTAGGCATTGAACCCAGAGAGGGAATCCAACCATATGGACCAATCCCCGACCAATATCCTTCTAGCCAATAGGGGAAGGTTTTTTGCTGCCATCCTTGCGTTGAATTCCTCATAATCCCATTGGCCTACATTTGTATCCATGACCTTTGACCAGATGGAAGTCAAATTGATTTTTGGGATCCTACTCTTTATATCCATTTTGATCCTTTTTGCTTCAGAGATAGCAGACCCTTCAACACTTGGATCTGTCTGCTTGTCCTTGGTCCTCCTAACTATTGTCTTACTTGATTCAGCGTGCATCTAGTAGAAAAAACCACAATAAATCCTTTTATAATATTAGAATCAAGGTTAGTCACCCATGAACAACATATTCATCATTAAACTAGCTCAAAATCATAACAAAATCCCTCAAATCAATCATAAAACACAATCATTTTAAATTTGGGATTCTGAGCAATTTGGGAAAAACTGGCCAGAGCGAAATTTTAGGAAATTCCTAGCTAAGCGGATTTTAACGATCAAGCACAAAAGTAATCAGTTCAATCATCACAACGTGAAAGGAAAGCATGTAACATCATTTAAATTATCAATATCACCCATGAGATGTCAAATGCACAACATTAAATTCATTAATCCCTCAAATTTTTTGTACTGCGAAGTTATTTCAACAAAATATGCCCCGAAAGGAAATCTGCGAGGTATGTAGAATTTTGGGCTTTTGCACACCTTGAGAAAACAAGGAGGCACAGGAGAAATCAAGAAATTTTGAGGATGTGGGAATTCCGTGAAGGTCGCGAAATCCCCTAAACTACCACTTCTTACGATTTCACCTAGAACAATCGAACGATCAAGAATCTGAGGTCCCTGGGCTCGAATCTAATTTATTTTGAGTCTCTCATCAGCTGTCCATTGGTTTTCAACATTCCTAGAGGCAAATTGGTGAAGATTGGTGATGCCCTAAATTTAACCATCGATCTTCTAAGCTCAAAACCCAAAATTCACCATTAACATAGGGGAGTTAGCTCAAACTTAGATTGCTTGGCTTATTAAACATAGAAATGGGTCTTTTGAAAAAAACTTAAGTGAGTTTCACCTGAATGGAACCGAAATCACACGTTTACACCTCACTCATGACCAACAATCAGTCAAGATCGGGAACCCTAAAATTCAATCAAGCTAAAGAAACCATACAAGCTAGGTCTGGTTTGAAGATGGAGTTGGCACTATCAAACTTAAAAGGATTAACTAAGGGGTGAATCTTTGAGACCTCTAGAAATTACAAAACATTTGCACAACCCTAGCTTTGAAATGGTCGACGCCAGACATATAAAATCCAAACTCCACGCATGATTAAGATGTCAAAGAATCATTAACATCCAACATTCGAAATTAAGGCAACAAATACATACCATTAATGAGATGAATGCAATTATTCAATGACTGGTAACCAAATTTGACGTCCTAGTAAATAACAACAACAATGATCATGCCCAGGAAATTTACCACCAAGCTCACAAATGAAAAAGTCCAAACGTCAAATGAAACCTAGCACTTAAGATCAAACCTCCCAGATCAACATAAGACAAATGATAAAATCTTAATGGCACAAGAATTCCCAAAAATTGACTAAATACATGCCGCAGAAATCGTACGATCAAGCATTAATTCCACTGAAAAGACAACCCAAAACAAAACTTGAGAATTTGACAGAGTGCAGGAATTTCAGAACCATCAACGCAGAATTTTGTAGGAAGGACCGCATCCCTATATCAGTTGCTGTAAGTTCCTCATCGGGTTTTCAAGGAAACTGGGGAATTCCACTGGAGGAGGAAATTCCTGAAATCAAAGGAAAACCCAAAAATACCTTGAAACTTAATATTTTCAACAACTAACTTAAAGGGATCATCTATGCAAGCAAGATAAACATTCAAGTACATGTCGGGCTAGCAAATCCTCAAACCAGGTACAAAGCACTAAAAAATCAAAGTGAAAAAGGGTCCTACTTTTAGGGCGTAAAACTGCACAACACAACCATTGCAATATGTTAAGAGGAACCCATTGTCACTTGAAATTTTGAAAACACCAATACCAAAAAATATAGAGATACCTCAATTTGATAAGTATAATGGTAAAGGAGACCCTAACAATCGTATATCAGCACATACGACCTTGTGTAGTGACTTCATTTTTTAAGATAAACTCTTGTCTAAGCTCTTTCCTAGTTCATTGAAATAAATGGCCTTAGAATGGTTTTTTTCATTTATGAATAACTCAATCCACTCCTTCAATGAACTTTTTGATGCATTCCTCCAACATTTCCAAGTCAACATTGGACCTAAAATTATAATAACTGATCTAGTGTGATGAAAACAAAGAAAACGCGAAAAAGTAATATACTTTATAGGGGACTATTAGTTGATTTATTCACAAATTAATCTTACTCTTCTTGATTCGGATGTTCAATGAGTGTTCATTGAAAATTTACAATCTAGAATAAGGGATAAAATCTTATTGATGAAATATCCATCCTTTATACATTTATGTACAACCCTCCATGATTATCAAAACTTGGTTAGTCAGTATGAAGAGACATCTTCATTTACTCTTGTTGGGAAATCCAAATCCCTACCATAAAAAATATCAACCATTCAAGAAGCAATACAAATCTTTATTAAGTTGCATACACCTCAAACAACCAACCACATTCAACCTCAAGTTGACGCCATAAGTTCAACTCCATACCAATTTAGACTAAGAGGTAGATAATTTACCCAATTACCTAACACCCTCCATTTGATCATGTTGCAACTTTTGAAGAAGAACCTAATC
>VDFB02124137.1:0-12481 GCA_007258455.2 Sequoia sempervirens | reverse complement strand
TCTTGTTCATTCTTTCTACAACTCCATTCTTCTTGGAGAATAAAGAGTTGTCTTTTTTCTATGAATACCACAACCTTTTTAGAATCTATCAAAATCATTAGAGAAAAATTCACTGCCATTATTAGTCCTTAAACATTTTCTTTTCCTTCCAGTTTGCAACTCAACCATTGCTTTAAATTCTTTAAACCAATTGAAAACTTCAGATTTACTCTTTAGAAAGTATACCCATTTACTTCTACTAGAATCATCATTAAATAAAACATAATATGTGGAATTACCAATTGAAGGAACATCTACAAGACCAAATAAATTAGAATGAATAAGATCCAATACACCACAAGATTTATGAGAACTTGAGTAAAATTAAACGTGGTTTTGTTTTCCATAAATGCAATGCTCACACAAATTGAATTCAAGATTACAATCAGACATACCTTCAACAAGGTTTTTATTTTTCAAGGTCCTTAGACCCTTTTCTTTAGTGTGGTCGAGTCTCTAGTACCATAACATAGTTTTTCTCTATGGGTAACCTTGATTTAGAAGAAATAACACCCTTGGGTACCCAGAAGCCATGACTATCTGCTGAAGGTGAAATTGTCACCAGGGAAAACTTTAGTGGTGAATCTTCACTAATTGGAAAATTCTAGGAATCAGCCAATTCAAAATTGGAAAATTTCTCGCACCCAACAGGTTGTCCAATTGCCCGAATTTTACAAACAATAGGTCTAATGCATGTCCATTTTCCAATGATTTTTTTTATGAGGCATATTTAAGCAACAAATTTACCATTGTCAAACTATGTGTTTCAATTGGACTGACTAATATTTTCACCTGGAATCCTGAAAGCATTTAATAAAACACCTACATATTCGCCAATACAATTAAAACAACATTGTATCAGAACCCATTTTTCCAATTAAAATTTATAAAGAGTTACTTGTGAAGACCCATTTCTCCAATTAAAATTTATAAATAGTTGCTTATGAGGACCTATTTCTCCAATAACATTAAAAAATAATTACATTTGAGGACACATTTCGCCTTGAAAATTACAGCGTATCATTGTATAAGCACGCGAGATTTGCCCAATTTTTAATATACCATTTAAAAATCCCACAAAATTCACCAAATATGGAATCATGGATTGATATAAATACAATTGAAAGTGTCATTTATTCTTACACATTTTTTTTGGTTATGAGGTTCTACTTCTTGATTCGGAAGTTAGCAAAAGCCAAAAACGTAGACTTAAAAGGTGAGTGATCATTTCTTCATAGTGTTATTATTTATAATAATAAGTTTTCTTTACCTCTTTTCCATTCTTGCTTTAGTCTTAAAGATGATATTGAGTAGGGAACCTTAGAACCAAAGTCTGAAGTTTTGAAGTTTTCGAAACCTCCAACCCACTGACTAGAAAGATGACCAAGAAAGACTTGCAACTCAACAAAGTGAACCATCATCCAAGATGGGAAATCGAGAAGTTATGAAAATTTAGAACTCTATGACAAGGTTATAAAACTCTGAGGACTAGTTACTAAGGTTAGGAAAAGCCAAAAAATTTATATTGTATTCCATGGTATTAAATTTGATATGTGATTCTGCATCATTTTTAAAGAAAAACACTTATCACACTACTTATAAATTCCTATTGCATTTCCATTCACACAATCTTTGATAAATAACAGAAATGAATATTATTAATCCATTCCTTGAACAGAAGCTAGTAGTTCAACATCCATAACTTATAAGTTATAAGCTAACAGAAGCTAACAATTCAACATAAATAACTTATAAAGGCATCCACCCAACTTAAATAATAAAACCTTAAACTACCAAATTAATTAAATTTCATACTAATTCTCTGCATATTTTAAAATGTGGTAGCTACCTTTTATGATATGAAATGAATAGAAATTCAGGCTGCTTTTAACTAGAAAGCACAAAAAGGTGTAGGTTTTAACTAGAAAGCTTTGAAAGGCATGCCAATATCAAGCTATAAACTAAACCACAAAGACTTGAATCACTTCAGAACTAATAAATTTATTTAATTGAACTCAACCATTTCCATAAGCATTCATTCAAAGATAAACATCCGATAGCAATGAAATCTATTAAACATCCAAAACACCAACGGGTCACCTTAGAATAGTGGTTTACACTTTCTAAGAGGAAGGAAAATTTGGCTTTTTTCCATTCCTTAAATCAAATGGGTTCGGCCGAACCCTATGGTTTGACCGAACCTAGGTTCGACCGAACCCCTTCAATATGACTAAAACAAAAAAAAAACTTTTCATTTTCACACTTTTACTGTGTTTTTTACCAGTCCCTGTCTCCCTGGTGCGCGCGGCGAACAGAATCCGTGATGGCGACCAAACAAAGTTTCTCTCACCGGAGAAAGAAAATTTATGTTCCTCTCTTCAAAGTTCATCATTCCAATTCGCATATCAACCACTATTGAGCACGAGGTATTTAAAATTCAATTTTTTTAGAGTCCAAAATGCATGTATTTGTTTAATTTCGAAACCCTAAATGCAAATTTTTTAAAATTTGTTGAATTCAAATTGCACTTGTTTGAAAGTTTTTAAAGCATTTTCAATATAGTATTTTGGTTCTCCATTTTGCATAATCCAAGGGTTTGATTAAGGAAAAATGAGTTTCCTCCCAAAGTTACTGCAAAAAACCATTATAATGGCTCTCAACATAGTCTAAAAAATGGAGATAAATAAATTCCTAAAGACTAGAAGTGTAGGGGTCAAGGTCACAAAATAATTTTAAAACTACAAATTTAGGGTCAAACTTGTAGATGAAAATGTAAATTCCATACATGTAGGAGTGAACAATGAAATTCATAGCTTGGTTTGTTAAGGTGTCATAATATTAAATCTTACAAAAAATCAAGAATCATATCATTGATTATGTACATTACAATAAAATATCTCCATATAACAAATGAAGCTAAAACCATAACTTTATTTTGTGAATTCTATAATTATTGCTTGCTACATGAGTAATTTTTTTAATGAAAATCATGTTTAGGAATGAAAATATCCAATCCCTTATGCTTCTAAACTAAAGTTTGCAATGCTTATGGTTCTTTAGGCCTTATAGATTCTTGAATCATTTATAATATAAAACCAAAATATAA
This sequence comes from Sequoia sempervirens, assembly GCA_007258455.2. NCBI lineage: Eukaryota > Viridiplantae > Streptophyta > Pinopsida > Cupressales > Cupressaceae > Sequoia > Sequoia sempervirens. The sequence goes on along the minus strand of VDFB02124137.1, from coordinate 9,336 downwards.
CCTACTTTGGCTCTAATAATTGTAACCCTTTAGAATTCTAAATTGTTCCATCTTTCTTGATTTTCCACCATTGTTATTCCTTTTTGAAATTTTACAACTTAGGCAAAGAATCCTTGCACTTATATAGAGAATCCTTAGGTATGTTCTTAACATTATTTAAGGTTAAATGACTTAATCTAAAATAAAGGCATATACGGATCTCTTGCAATTGTAACATCTTTACTAGTGTTCAAACATATTTGATACCTTGATGGCATGACATAGATGATGTTGCTTGATATTGCTTTATCCATGGATACCCAAATAAAATATGAGATACATCTAAAGAAGAAAGAATATGACATAGAATAAGAACTTCCCTCATCTTTTACCAAAAAATTAAGGTAAAATAATGTATCCTATGGTTTCAATCAACATATCATTAGTCAATTTTAAATAAACCCTCAAATATGCATATGCTTGTTTATAAAATGATGATAAAACAAAAATTATTCAATGCATACATTTTATTGGTGAGTAAGATCAATAAACACACCCTTACATGGTTCATGATCCACACAAAACAAATGACCATTATAATTATTTGGTAATATCTCTGATATTGAAAAAGATTAGTAGAAAAAATTATAGCATACCCTAAATCAGTAAGAATTGACTTGTCATAAAGTAGATTGGGTAACTTGGTGGTGGAGATTTTCATCTAACTAGTTCATGGAAATTTCAACATGGTATTAGAGCCAAGCTAGGTGCATTTTGACACCTATGTTGACTCAAGGAGATGTGTTGAATGATACACACCTACTTGCCATAAAGACTCATCACCAATGTGAGCCATTAGCTCAATAGTAGAGCATCCTAACACCAAGTGGGATGTCCTAAGTTTGAATCCTAGTTAGTCCATAGAAATTTCTATAAAATTCAATGCTAGTACATAAGAAGAAGAAAAGTACCCTTATAATTTTTATTAATACCAACACCAATTAATAAAATTCCTCACATACATAGGTGAATCAATGATTTCAGCTTCGTCAACATGTATATGTACCTCAATCTCATGACCCTCATAAAAACCATTTTTGAAGTAGATTCATTTAGTGTAAAATCCCAGAATTTTCATTAAGGAGGAACAATTGAAGAAAGAGGAGTTGACCCCAATATTAACCCCCTCAACTATTTTTTTTTTATCGATCAAATCCTTAATCAATTATTCCTTAATCCCATAAAATGTTGAGTATAATTACAATTAACTCTACAATTTAATGAGAAACAAAATTCTTTCTCATTACTCCTATCTTTTGGGAATAACTTTTAGATTTATCTATTGGCTAATAGGAGGAAGTGTAATCACTGCATGCAGAAGCACTAAGTAAATTTTGAGAGCACATTTTACAAAGGAAAAGTTGGGCTTTTAGAGTCATAATATTAGAAACATTTATAATGTATAGTTTGTACAATGGTCATTTCCATTATTTTTACTATCCTTTTGGAAATAATTTTTCTTTTCAAATTTACAAGGGTAGGATGATGTAGATGAAGCATTAGAAGATCCATAATTAAGTGTGGTGGCCTCTAACAACTTTAGTTCTTAACATTCATCTCACTTGCACATGAAAATGTTAAGAATGTATATACTTTGTAGATCCTTGTTTTCTGATCAAAAATCTAAAAATAATAAACTTCAATCTAACATTCCCAATATTTGCAGCCAATTTCAATATTAAAAATAGGCCAATGGAAGATAATATTTTAAATTTTATGGGAAGAACTTAGCCAATAACTTATCATCATACACAAAATCCAAATATGTAGCACTAAAGAACCTTGAATGTGTCATGGGATCTCCCTTAACATTGTGCATCTCAAATCTAGGATCCAAAAATCCAACAAAAATGGATATGTAAAATTTTCAATAAAGTGAATTGTGTTTATTTTATATATATGTCTTTTTTTTTGTTTTCCGTGGGTAAGGAATCAGTACTTTTCATCTCAACAAGCCTTTAAACATTAATGTCAAGGGGTAGATGGAGCCACACTAGGATTAAGGACATGAATAGAGAAGTGGCAGAGATGAAATGGAAGGTGGTGTATAAATTTTTAAGTGACATAATAAATGAGTGTGGGTGACAAAGACATGTAGGAATATCACGGTGAAGGGGAAACATGGGGAAGTGTCAGAAACAAAACTAATGAGAACTAATGTGGAACAAAGAGAGAACCCTTGGTAAAAACCATAATAAGTAGCACATGAAGGATGAGATCTAGGAAAAAGGAGAGGATAAATTTGGGGAGATTTGGTGGAAGGAGAAATAAATTGCATAAGATAGATAGGAGTAAAACAATAAGGAGGAATACATGAAGAAGAAGCTTGGGATGGAGGAAAAAATGGCACATCACTCAAAGGGATTGTTGAGCTTATCCTTTTACCTATTTAATTTTAAGTACTTTCTTTCCACATGGCTTATTAATCAACATAGTATATGAAGGAGATCAATCATTGTACTAGGATTAATATTACTAGCCAAATTTGCAAGATCCAAAGAAAGGTTGTGTGCATCAAAGCTATATCTTGATTACCATTTTCTCAACAAGGGCCTCATGGTCAAATGATTCTTCTCCATTATGATAAATTTAGTATCATGCATATTCCCAATCATACCCATTTTAGCTTGATTCACAACCATGGTGGGATTGAACTATGACTTCTTATAGTTAGGAAGAGGACCAGTTTTAATTAGAAGGAAATAAGGGATCGATCAATGTTTAGATTTGATTAAAGAGGTGGACAATGAGAAAGCATGGAAATCTAAAACTAAATAAGATTCAAGAAAACCTTTAAAGCTACTTGGGTATCAAGAATGATTTACATAATAAAAGTTGAAAATCTACAAATAGAAATACCAAGTTACAAAAACAAGAATAATAGTTATGGTAATAGAAAGAGAAAATGATTCCTCTTAAAAAACATAACATTAAGTACCAAAACATGATTCAAGTACCAACACATTCAAGTACCAAAACATTAAGTATGATGATTGGGATGAGAGGATCAACTTGGGGAGGATTATTATAACATCATTAGTTGGAACTTTTTAATTTCATCTCTTTGTGTTCCATGTTGTTTTTAATGTTTTTAATTAGAGTGCAGATGATGTTAATATACATTTAATGATTCATTTTGAAATTTATTTAGTAAAGGTCTCATTTTGTACATCTTTAGTAATTGTATAAAAATTTGGAATATTTTGGTTAATACATCTTATTGGAAAACCATTCATTGAAAATTTTTGAAGCCCACAACCGAATGGTTTGTGATGACCTCTTGCCTTCAAAAATTTCTATTATGCTCATCAATTTCAAACCATTTTGGGGTTCTTGAATGTTTTTAAATTTTAACAAACTCATTACAAAAGATGGATTTTGAATTTATTTTTATTTTTCACATTTAGGTTCTCTCTTCTTATGTAATTTGGAGACACATTGAGTTTCATTGGTTTATGTGAGATATTTATAACAAGTATGCAATGAAGTCAAACTTTATTAGATTTGATTCAAGTAATATGACATATTTATTTTGCTTTCCAATCTATAATTTTTTTATGTTCTCAAGGCTATATAATTGAAGTTCATTTATGTTAACAACTATTAGATTAAATATTTTTATCCCCAATTATTTTCAAATGATTTTATACTTTATTCTTTGTATTCTTATTCTTTCTTTCATTGTTTTAAATTTAAAATTTGAGACCATTTAAAGGATGTTATGTTATAGATTATAGTTGTCTTCCAATTATTTTTAAATCAAGTTAATAGTATGAAAATATTATTGATTAGTAGATGAATTATTACAAGTTCTATTTTAGATTTGTATTCTCTTTATCTAGATATATTATTTACCAAAGTCTCATTTTTTTTTTAGGTGTACTGTATATATATATATAACATGGAAAATGTAGATCATGTTCCACCTGTGACAGATTATTTGTTTGCAAATACTAGTAATGAGATAAAAAAATTAAGAGATTCATTAGCACAGGGTGCAAACCCAGGGATATATAGTGAACCATGCATGTTAATATTGCATAGTCTAGAAAAACTAAAGATGAACTTGAGAGGACTAGTGCATATTCCCCAGACAGAGTGACTGCTATTCTTTCTTGCATGCGGGAAGAAGTACATGGTGATGTTCCCCTTAAACAAATACAAGATAGTGTCACCAAAGAAATGATAAAAGCCACTTGTTTTCCATTTTATCAAAATGTGCATAAAGAGGTTGGGGATGCAGGTCACTAGATGTGTTGATCATGCTTGGCCTCATTGATCTACCGATTTTTAAGCGGCAGCCGGTATATACCGAATAATGACCAAATTCCATTGTATTTTGTTGGTAGTTGTATGTTGAGGTTCATTTGGGCCTCAAAGTTAACTACACGGACATTCCACCCTTATGTTAGTCGAGGGGGCATGGTAGGGGATTAACGTAAAGCCCACCTATGGATTGAAGCCGAATGGAGCCACTTGAAATGTTTAGGGTATTGGTTGGTGGCAGTCTCCGCTCTCACCCGGCTCTAGCCCCATAGCGGATGAGGTTGTTGTTTTGCTTCCCAAAGGAAGCAGTGACGCCTTGTAGGTGACATTCTTGTTTGCCACCGCACTAGGATATCGATGTCGTGTAGGTCGGTGATTATCTAGACATTCCCGATCCACACCATTTTTTCAACCGCGATTGGACCACCATGGATCCTTTTACAATGAGGCATCCCTACTCCTACATAGCTTGATGCACTTACAAGAGATATTTCACGCATGACTCTACATTGTTTGGTGAGGACCTATTGGAGGCATATGCCCACATTGCATCAGACAATGGGATCGGTATAGAGCATGTTAGAGATCATTTGAGACATAGAGGTCGTTCAGTTCCAGGATCCCATCACTCTCAGCCGAGCACTAGTGCGCATCATAATCCACCTACAGTTCATATGGTAGCTACATAGACTATGGGTTTTACTGATATGTTGATTTGTTCTGGTTCATCATCACCGGTGCCATCTCACCTTCATAGTCCTCTACATTCATCATTTCTGGCATGACATGGGATAGATCATATGGATGCATATATTGATTAGTCGCTTGATCATTTGGTCCATATGGTGGAGGCGAATGTTTTAGAGGACTTAGGTCATTCGATATTAGATGATGTGCATGTATGTGTGCATGTGCATGTTTCAATTCTTTTTCCATTATTTTTTAAATTTCTTTTAAACTAGATATTCATTTAAGTTGATATATATATGTGTATATATATTGTTACAGGTGGACATACCTCATATCACTCCTAGTCTTGGTCCAGATCATGTGCATGATCGATGTGACTCTATGGATGAATCTGCTATTAGTGGACATGTGAGTTTTCATAAAATATATATTTGTGTATTCATAGATAAATACAAGTTGTAGATTGATATTTAAAAATACAATTTCATTTAAAAATAACTTTCATAAAATTTATTTAATAAAAATTATATGTATTTAACACATCTTGTACACAATTTTATTTGCAGGGCTCAGCACATCCATCAGAGCAGGACCGTTCTCATTTAGATGGCCATTTGTCTAGGAGTAGACATTCTTATTAGGCCATGCATTCTAGATTTATGATCTTTATCACGTGTATTTGATTATATGATGATCTTTAAAATAGTATTTGATATTTGATGATCTCTAAATTACACTTGCTTATATGATATACATACATTTGCTTATTTTTTGATCTTTAGTATTCGACATTAGATGATCTTTAATTTACATTTTGCTTTTATGATATATGTACATATATTTTCTTATATGATATATACATACATTTGCCTCTTTGCTTATAATATGTGTTATGTTTATATGTATTGAATTCTTTTACATATATGTACATGTGTTTACTTATGGTTTAAACATGTTTACACATAATATATGTATGCATTTGCTTTAAATATTCAATAAACATACATGTTTTCTTATTTTATGACCTCTTACAACTTACATTTCCTTATATTCAATATACATTTGATCTCTAGTAGAATTTTAGGGAAATCAATGCCATTTTATAATTAAGTTCATTCATGTTGATCACAATAAATATTTTTTTAAAAATGACTTAAGCAACATGAACCATTGAGTTGAGAACAAGATATAATCTTTTTTGACAAGTAACTTGAAATTCAATTCAAATTATATCGAGCTATTATAATGCTTTTTACAAGCAATTTTGAAATTCAATTCAAATATTTAATTAAGAAAATTTAATTCAAATTATACCCTCTATTATACATTTTCGACAACTAACTTTGAATTCAATTCAAATATACTCAACAAAAATCCAAATTCAAATTATACCTCTAATATTTATACTTTTGACTTTACCAAAATTCTAAAATTACTAGATATGTTGTGCATACCTATGAATTAAATAATAACAAACTCCACAATGAAATAACTTGTTTGTTTAATACTTGATTCATTTAAACTAGGATCTAGTTATTCCATGTACACTTGAATAATTTTGATTCACTTGGAGCACAGATTTTGGAGGAATTTTTGCACATTTATCAAGGAGGCAAATATTGGAGCTCGACAACTTTTATTTTTACCAATCAAGGCAAAATTTGAGGATAATTTAACTAAGTTGGTAGAGGGACTTGTTGAGTCATCTTTAAGTTGAAGAAGAAAATGGGACAACAAAGAAAAAGAAAAAAATGCATCTCAATGAAAATTGTCAAAAGAAGAACAAAAGAGGCATGACCAAAACTTGGAAAATTATCATAGAAAGAAACAAGGTACATGCTTGTTTTTTCTCTCTCTCAAGTGTGTGTTTAGTACTCTTTACCTTTGAAGGTTTCCTTTAACCATCATTGCACTAAATGACTATAAATGTTTCTAAATATCCTCAAGTCATCTTGGTCATGTGCAAGTTGCAATGTTTATACATCCCTGACTCCAATTCCTTAAGCCAATTCTTTCTGTTTCAATATTTACAGTGTTTTGTGTCTTTCATATTTTATTTCATCACTTCAATGTTCTCAAATTATTTTTATGTTTTATGCTCTAGGGATTCCTCAAGCAAGAGTCGAGCCAAATATGTGTAGGAAGGGCTCAACAAGTAGGAAGTTTTCATGCTCAAGTCGAGCCAAATGTAGACATTGGATCAAATGAATCCGCTCAAGAATGCATGGTCCTTGAAGATAGGGAGGAGGCACAAGTTGAAACAATGCATGTTGGAGAGGGGTCGGGATCACTTCCTCCTACTTCAGGTATGGATGAGCATATAAAACTAGTTGAGAAGGTGGGTAAACAAATTTCTCATAGAAATTTAGATCATTTACTTGAAATGGATATGGAGAAACTCAAATATTATGCTAACCAGCCTTATAATAAGAGAAAGAGGTTAATGACTAAATCTGTAAATGGAATGATCAATCATCATTTCAATCATCTTGATACACTTGAAAAAACCCAATTGTTATCACGTTTACTTCTTCGTGATGAGCTCAAAGATTCATTACAATTGTTGGGTGTCCATTCATCATCAAATAAGAAGAAACACATGGGATTACAAAAGGATATTGTTCAAAATGTTTAAAAGGGTTTAGATTCCATTGGGAAAGGATCTCAAACTGTGGATAAGGCCACTACAAGAAGGGTGATGTTGACATCTATTGTACATCAAGATATAGCAAGAAAAAGAAAAATGTCAGCACTTTCAATTGAAATTGGTTATAGTAGAACCACATTGATGTAAAAATTTAAGAAAAGAGAGTTTTGGATGAGAGCTGAAGGTACTGGGCAATTATGTGTAGAGGTCCCTGCCTGACAGATTGAAGATGCTGTTAAACTTGGTCTCAAGTTTTTGGCATGATCGCACTCTGCTCATCATGAAATACTAGAGATGTTATGAGATACGATTGACCTAGTATTTATGAAAATCACATCAAACATTGGCTAGACATAACACAATTTGAGATGTATATGAAATTTTGTAATGCATATCCTCATATAAAGACTGGGCAAACAATGTTTCAAAGGTTAAAGCTATATTATGTGAAGATAAACAAGTTTTTTGAAACTTGTTGTTGTCGTTATCATATTGAATTTGATCTCTACTATCAGGTGTTTCAAAAGATGAGAGAAGAAAGATGTGGGTTTCAAAATGCACCTCCTAAACAGGAAAGTTTGTTCATAAAGTCTATATTATGTGATCATGAAAATGGACCTCAAATAAATTGCATAAAAGGAATTTGTGAGACATGTGGAAATTTGGCTAAATTTCCTTTAAGAATTGAGGATACTGACCTAACAAAGACAGTAAATTGTAAGAGGTAAGTACTATTTTTAGAGAGTTTATTTGTTTCAATTTCTCATAGATCAAGTTATTTGGATTCTCTTTGATGTAATGTTTCATTGATCAAGCGTGGTTTATTAGTTATTCACATATTTTACTGACACAGGTACAAGTATGTAAAGTTGCAAACAAATTTTGGGAAAGAATCCACAAGGTTGATCTATGTAGAAGAGGAGATTCCCATGGGAAAATTTATGGAAGATTTTCGAAAATTGATACCACTCATACATACATCATTCATTTTTTGCTAAGTGGCAAGCACAACAATTCCAAACATTGAGAGATACTTTCCCACATGGAACAGTTCTATCAGTAGTTGACTTTGCAGAAAATTACTCCTTTGTACATCAACAGGAGATTCAATCAGAGTATTACTTTTCAAAGCAGATCACTATTATGGTTCATGTGTGTTATTGACATGCACAATCAGAGTTGGATGGTGTTGAGAGTACAGATGAAGAACAGGTCATTAAAAAAGAATATCACTTTTATATTAGTGATGATAAAGAGCATGACACACTTTCTGTCCAACATTGTTTTACAATATTTTTTGAGAATTTGAGAAGTAGGGGTGTCAAATTTGAAAATCATTTTGTATGGTCAGATGGATGTGCGGCATAATTCAAAACTTCACGACCATTCTATGCACTTTGTAGATATCATAAAATCTACAAAATACCACATGTTTGGAATTTTTTTGAGAGTGGGCATGGAAAGGGTGAGCATGATGGAGCAGGAGCTTGCATCAAATGAGCTTTAAGAAAGCATCAAATGAGTTATCTAGAAGATCATCTAGACAATGCACATGATTTTGTTGAATGGTGCAAGAAACACTTTGCATCAAATGTGGTCGGCACATCTTCAAGAACAAACTGACACATTCCACATAGAGTGTTTTGGGAGATATCGGGTATGTATAAATTACATTAAATCAAAATTTTGAATTT
>VDFB02124136.1:0-45602 GCA_007258455.2 Sequoia sempervirens | reverse complement strand
TTCATGCATAGAAAAATAATTATCACCTTTAGTTAGGGTTAGAAACATTTCCTTCATGATATGGAATGTTTTGAGGGTTGGAAAAAGTATCAAATGAGATTGGAATTATTTCTTCCCTAATGAGGATTAGATTATGATTCTATTGTCTTCTAGCATTGGACACTTCCATTCCTTTTCTAATTAAAATCTTTACAAGAACAAGAAATGGCCTTTAGTTTTATATGGTCTTCACTCTAGTCGTATAAGTTTAAATTTTATGCCTTATAGGTCTTTCCATTCTACAAGGTGTAGTTTTGGAATGGTTAAGAATATTCTATTTTGATTTGGAGTGGTTATTGACTTTTTTCTCTCTCAACTATGGTTCTTCACTTGTTGTTTATACTTTTAAATTTTTATGATGCATGAATTGGCATCAAGATATTGATAATGTCTTAGTTAAACCTTATGAATATCAACTCCAAAGATCTCAAGATGTGTTAATATCTCAAGGCTTTGGCTCAAAACATTAGACCTCTCATTCATCATGTTCATCACAGGCTACATCATAACAGCCATGACCCAAATCCATGCATTGGTAATCAAAATATCAAATACAAAGAAGATTCTATAGCAAATTGTAAATGATGAACTATGATCTTACTTAAATAATAGCTTTCCTTTATTGTCTCTTTATAATCTATCTCTAACCTATTTTGTAATTGAATAAGAAAAATTAAATTTATAAACAATACACTAAACAAATTCCAAAAAATTTAAGATCACATCAAAAAAATTATATTAAATAAATAAATACTATTATTTATTTCAACAACAAAAAACATGCTTTAAAAAATATATATACTCAATGTCACTTGTACAATTTTTTCAATAACCTCATTTTAAAAACTATTCTAATGCATGGTACATATCTTCTAATATAAAGTTTGTAAAAAAAATTAAAAAATCTTAGCATCCTAGCATCTCTATCTATCTGCACATGCCACATTTGATGAGAACAGGCAACTTCTCCTCGTTTTTAAAAAAAAAGCATTTTCCTATGTCAGATGTGAATTATTCAAACAAAATGTTTGTAACTTTTAAATTTTTTAAAGCTGTAAGTTGTTCAAAGGTGTTAGGAAAAACTTTTAACCTTACACAGCACACTAAATTCAAGGTCGTTAAAGCTGTTAGTTGTCCAAAGGTGTCAGGCAAAGCTTTTAACTTTCCACACCAAGATAAATCCAACTCTGTTAAAGCTGCGAGTTGTCCAAAGGTGTCGGGCAAAGCTTTTAAGCTTTCACAAAAAGATAAATCCAAGTCCCTTAAAGCTGTGAGATGCCCAAAGGTGTCAGGCAAAGCTTTTAACTCATCACATTCAGATAAATTCAAGTCCCTTAAAGCTGTGAGTTGTCCAAAGGTGTCAGGCAAAGCTTTTAACTTTCCACACCTAAATAAATTCAAGTCTCTTAAAGCTTTGAGTTGTCCAAAAGTGTAAGGCAAAGCTTCTAAGTTTGTACACTCAGATAAATCCAAGTCCCTTAAAGCTGTGAGATGCCCAAAGGTGTCAGGCAAAGCTTTTAACTCATCACATTCAGATAAATTCAAGTCCCTTAAAGCTGTGAGTTGTCCAAAGGTGTCAGGCAAAGCTTTTAACTTTCCACACCTAAATAAATTCAAGTCTCTTAAAGCTTTGAGTTGTCCAAAAGTGTAAGGCAAAGCTTCTAAGTTTGTACACTCAGATAAATTCAAGTCCCTTAAAGCTGTAAGTTGTCCAAAAGTATCAGACAAATTCTGAAGGTTACTACAATGAAACAAGTCCAAATATGTTAAAGTAGTTAACTGTCCAAAAGATTCTGGCAGACATTTTAACCTCTCGCACATTCTCATACTCAGTACCTCTAAATCAGGCAGTTGACAGATTTCCTCAGGCAGCTCCTCCATTAGTATATTGCCATCAAGAATCAAACTTTTCAATGCTACTAACTGATTAAACCCCTCCGGTAGCTCAGGCAGCTCCAAACCACTTAAATCTAGTTTTTCCAGAGGACATGAAGGAGCTCCTGTCATCTGAGAGTTTGTGCATTTAGTGACCTTCATTAACAATAAACTTACCTTCATTGACGATAAACTTTTAGGAAGCTGCATAGGAGATTCCAACTGTCAGAGCATGGCTACCAAATTATCAAGATGTATAAATAATAAAATGTAATTGAAGACAGAAGACTTGCCTTACACAGACTAACTCCATCGTCGAAGAAGAAAGGCCCATGGAACACCCTCAATTTATCAAGCTTCTCCAACATCACTGGTAACTGAGGAAACCCACCGGATACCTTGAGAAACTTCAACTCTTCAAATCTCATCTGACTTACTCTGCTCACTTTCATTCGTTCTCCTAATGCCAGAACTCTTAATGATTTTCTCATTAGATTTAAGTGTCTTTCCTCAATAACATCTTCAGATTTCTCGTTATCAAGCCAGACTCCTTTAATTTGATTGAGCCTCTGCAAAAGTACTAACTTTGGTTAGAGTAAATAACTTTAAACTCGGATTCTATCGGATCACGTAATTGGAGGGGATACCTGGGTAAATATACCTGTTCGTCTGCCGCTTCACATAGGGATTGAACATCTAAGATTCTATTCCCTTTTGCTAAGCCTTTTGCCTTTGCTTGGATGATATCATGAACAACTAACTCCTCCCCAAGAGAATCGTAGAAGTGAGCTGAGTGCTTATACCATTTTGGCTTAGGAGTTGAAGTGATCAATCCTGCCTCAAGAAGAGATGTAACAGCAGTTGCTCCCACAATATACTCCACATTTTCACGATTCCATTTGCTGAAGAAGTAGCATATGTCAAGGAAGGCTTCCTGAATGTACTCTTCCAACTCACCATACACAAAATCAACAAGACGTTCGCTCAGCTTTTCTTCTTTGATTGTGTCCCCTTTTTCCAAAATTTCCAAGATGTTAGTACACCTATCAACTCGATAGCTTTGCTTATGTAATTGAGCACCAACAATTGTGAGGGCCAACGGTACCCCGCTGCAAATTTTTAGGATTCTATTTAAATCTTCTTCTTTGATGGTTGCACATTTAGTTGGGTCTTTGAGCAAAATTTTCAATGCATCTTGATTGGGCAGAAGGTTGAGACAATAGTCATTGCGCACCAGGTTGGGCTGGTCTTTAAACATATCTGTAGCTGCTAAATTTCTTGTTGTGATCAGAATTCTGCTACCTTGGGGAAGGCTTCCCAAGTCCTGCGGCAGAAGGTTCTTCAGGTCTGCTGACCGTAATGCATTATCAATGAAAAGGAAAAGAGGCTTTTTTCTTTGACTTTTAAAAGCCTCCATCAGATGTCCTCTACCATCTTTACAATCTGTTAATATTATCGGTTTCCCACCATTATACTTTGGGAAACAATCTTTCAAAATTCGCTGCTGTGATCTTGTAAGATCATTTTTTTCTTGCTCTTGATATATTTCAACACTAGTGTAATCATAATTCTTGAGATCTATTTTTGAAACCACAGCTTCTGCGACCGTGGTCTTTCCAAGCCCTCCAAAACCATAATTACTACTGCGAGCGATGACTGACCTGTGGTGCTCAGAATATCCAGTAATTCATTCACTTGCATCTCAATCCCAACTGTCAAGTGAAACAAATGTGTTATGATAAGTTTTGCAATGCTGAATTTGTATGTAATATTATACTAAATAAATTAAAGAAATATGAGCAGAGCTATAAACAAAGCGGTGGTCCATTATAAAGGCCACAAACATTGAAGCATGAGCAGCTTTTAGAAAATTAACTGAAAGTGAAGATCTGCATTCCAAATGCAAGATACATTCATTCAGCTGAAAAGGGCTGTTAAGCGATAAGAAACAGAGGTTGTTGATTCAGACAAAAGTTGAAATGTTGCAACGGTCTTTTTCTTCTCGGTATCTACTCATTTATCTCAATTTACCAATTCCAAAACAGCAATCTTGAAATGGTCTAGAGACAACAGTTTTTAGTAGGTAAGGCACACTAAATTATCGTCTGGTAGTGGGGTATTATTAAGGTGATTACAAATTTTCATGACTAAATAAATAATAATAAATTCTACAATCATGAGAGAAGAGACCAATATAAAGTAATAACAAATACTTTAAAATTGTTATTTTATAAAAGTTAATTTATCAAATTTTATCATAATCTATCAAAATATTTAAATTTAATTTATAGGATGTCATATTTAAAGTCAAGCCCTAGAAAACTAGAAATCATCTTGGAATTTGAAAATAACTCATTTACATTAAATCTAAAAGCAATTGAGACATTTGGCATTACAATTGAACAAATATTATAAATAAGAAACTACATTGATATATACTTCATGTCCTTAAATCTTGTAATTTAACTTTAAAAGAGGCTATCTTAGATCTAGAAAGGCTTCTCACTTCAACACTTGCACATGAGACTCTCCAAGTTGTTTTATAGCACCACACCGAATTCACAAACAAAGTATCATCATAGATATTAAGACTCAAAAGTGAGCAATAGTAAAAGATAAAATCACATCTAAAAAGACTAAATCATACAAGATCAATAAATTTATTAACTAGAGAATAAACAATTGTCGAGTGAATCTTTGTTGGCCCATCATTTATGACCCCAACTTTTGTACTTCCACTATGATAAAATCAAAGTTTTTAAATTTCAAATTTGCTTCTTCTTTTTTTTTTATCAATTGGACAAGAATTTTACAAAGAAATTGCATGATAGGTTGTAGGAAAAAATTAAAAGAGGGTAGTCAATTTGAATATTTTGCATAGGGTCTACTATTTTCATGAGTGCAGGTTTCAAAAGGGAATTATTTTAATCAAATTCTTGCAAAAAAAAAGTACTAATAAAAGAGTTTACAAAAACAAATAGAGAGTAATATATATTGTAGCATTGATTGATCTAAAGGAAGGCAATGTTTGCATAAAGAAAATAAGGAGTACAAATGATATATCCAATGCATTTTATAAAGGGAAAATTTTGTACATTCTTTTTTAATATAAAAGGAGAATATATATTTTATAAAATTTCCAAAATCTAAGTATGGTCTTAAAATACTTCAAATTCTTCTTAATAAAAGTTTATGAGGGTTTGATAGTTACAAAAATAATAATAAGGGAAAGTGTGGTCTCAAATATAAGGATTTCACGAGTTCTTGTGTTTCTAATTATTTTAAACTCATCCACTTTATGTCTAGTAGTACTTTAATCCAATCCTTTTTGAATCTTAACATGTGTGCTCATAGATTCCAACCCTCTTAGATGTCATAATTTGACCCAAAAATATTTGTTACTTCCCAAGGCTATGGCCCTAAAATCCTAAAACATCTCTTACCTTCAAGGATGAGGATTTATTTTTAAGAAGGTAAAATTGGGGTTCACCAACAAACTATAGAGGGTTCAAGGCAAATGAATGAGAGTGAATAGTCTCTCCTACACTTTGGGCTTAGTTAGATGCAGGAGGGTGTTCTTAGAGCTAATATTTCATAATAATAATTAACCACAACTAAAGATATTACACAATAATAAAATAGTAGTAGTATCTTGACGTACGATTTGACCCCAAATTCTATCACTAGATTAAAGACTAACCTACTTTATTGACATGTAAAGCATGATTCACCAAAATAAAAAATAATAAGCCTTGATTAAGGTATTTCCTTGAATATAACACTACATTATGGAAAAAATATATTTACCTACTTCTTAGTCTTATACTATTGGTGAATTATTTTGTTCATTTTAAGAAAATTCAGGTTCAAGTTTTCAAGACTACTGCCTTATGTGGGTTATAGAGTTGCATTCAACCATATGGATAGGACATAAGAAATAAAAATGAATGTATGATACCAAGAAATCAATTCTACTTAAGAATCCTTCTCCAAATGTGAAAACACTATTATATATAATAAGAAATTGACCATTAAATATAATTTATATTGAATTAAAGTGTTGTGGAACTTATCAAAATTATATTACAATCATACTAGAAATATGGAGAAAAAAAACTACAAACAAGGAGAAACCTATCATATTTTTTCTTAGAATTCTATAAAAATGTCTTCAACTAGCCAAGGAGACATAATATTACATATATATGCTTCAATTAGCTACCTCTCTATAGCTTTTAGAATATATGTAGCTATTGAAACCCTAGAATACCCTCTATGACCTATGTTCTAAGGAAATAAGAAAGATAAAACCTTTGAATGTGGAATTAAATTTTATTTATAGTTCACATGTCCCTATCATTTAGTAGCTCATAGGAGCTTTGGGTGGAAGTGAAAATCATGGATTTATCTTGCAAGTTTTTCCCAAGACCATGGATGTCACATGCAAAATATTCAAAAATCAAATGGAGGTAAGGGAAAATAATAAACTACATAGGAGGTGAGGCTGGAGTATCAAATGGACTTGGCACTAAGGAATCAAGTACTAAGTTTCAATACTCATCCAATGGACTAAGGCTAATGAGGAAGGTAGAAGGAGAGTAGGGAAATGAAAATGGGTGGGTATCAAGGTTCTAAGGGAACCTAGAACCCTTGGACTTGGTCCTTAGATATCAATTTTTCCTACAAGCATATATCCTAGGGAATGAAAATCAAAGACCATAAACACATAAATAAACCCAAGACCCATATTGAACAATTGGAAAAATCAAATAGGGATCCGTTTAGGTTTTCTCTAATTAAGTATTAATGGTGGATAACTAGGTAGGTCTATAAAAGTATTTTAAATTGGCTAATTATTCAATCGATAAGTCCCACAAATTTGAGCATCAATAGTGGTTGTATATGGGTACATTTACCTCTTATATGCATAGTGACAATCCATATAAACAAAAATAGGGGACAAAAAGGAGATGGGATAAAAATGCTTCTTCATGTTTAAACAAGGATCATGATTACACTACACATATACAACAAAATTTTTAAAAGATGAGACACAACATGAAATAAAACAAAATATGTAAAGGGTGAAACCAAACCTTACAAAAGCACTACTATTTTAAAGTATCATTGATCAACAACCAAACCAGTTCTTTGACCAATCGCTTGAGGTACTATGCACAATCATGATACCCCTTAGAATATTTATATGACCATTTCATAGGCCATATTATTCTCCACCCAAAACAATTGAGTAACAACATATTTTGACTATTACTTAGCATCAAAACATACCTCCAAATCTACAAATTAGGTGTTCATTGAGCTAACTATTATTCCATCTAGGGGATAATTCATGTTATCCAAGAAAAATATTATATATCTACATTTTGGATCATTCTTGAGGTAAGAAAGGGTGGACACATATTTTAAATATGCCTCACTAAAATTTATTGCATCTAAAATTATACAACAATATGTAATAGCATGTACACAAAAGGTGTCAAGCTAATTGGTGCATTAATGCATTCTTAACATATTAGCTCAAATGAGAATCTACTCATATCTTCTTTAGGTATTACCTTATCATCCCATGGTGAAAATATCTGCTTTCCATCGTGTGATGACGTACTAATCAATGAAATGGGTTTTTCATACCCATATTCATTCATTTGGAGCATAACAATAGTAGCTTACGATGTGGTAGAGGGAAAAAAATAAGAATGTTTTGAAAAAATTGAACTTACTGAAGTTAGTGTATCTTCAAGAATTTCCTTTGTTTACAAATGCACATCATCCAACTCCTTGCTCTAAGTGATTGATTCTTCATTTTACTCTTCAAAAGGAAAAATGAAAAATGAAAAAAGAGGAAACTAATAATGGTCTCTTCATCATCATGACTTTTGAAGAGAAAATTTGAACTAGCATTCATAGATGAAGTTTTCTAATGTTGCAATTTTCCACCTCAATATGTAGGTATTCCTCTTTACTCTATATGGTGATATTTTCACAAGATATGTTCATTTGATCATATGGGAAGATCAAGTCATTTTCATCAAAGATGCAAGGAATGACTTGACTATGAGAAGGAATATTTGGTTTCTCCAACTCATTTCCTACACATATCACTTCTAGTGGCAAGGGCTGAACCAATTGTGCCTCATCAATTTAATTTTATCCCTTATGAGCTTCATGTTCATGATTTTATAGAACCTATTTTATTTTTAATACCCATTGTTGCATTAGAACCTTATTTTTCTCTATCACCTTCTATGTAATATTATTTTCCCTAACCTTATCCCCTATTCATTGTAAGTTCTCACTACTACACATCAAAATTATACTTGATCTAGCAACACTATCACTTTGTTGTCCATGCACATGTTCATCCTCTAGATATTATTCCATTTTAGGCCTACCTAACTACTGAATCTATAAGGGATACCTTATCTTCACATGGATGTTTAGACTATTGGTATAGC
This sequence comes from Sequoia sempervirens, assembly GCA_007258455.2. Taxonomy (NCBI): domain Eukaryota; kingdom Viridiplantae; phylum Streptophyta; class Pinopsida; order Cupressales; family Cupressaceae; genus Sequoia; species Sequoia sempervirens. The sequence continues at coordinate 37,209 of VDFB02124136.1, read as the reverse complement.
TTGATGAGTGCTCTTTAAAAAAATTTCTAAGTGAGTAACTTATATTGATATGGATCAACACTATATTCATCTTGAAACTCCAATTCTACTACATCATACTCACTACATTCATCTTCTCCTTCAATAGAGTTATAACCCAATGCATCATGTCAATCATTCTCATATTCGTAGAGCTCAAAAAAATATTTAAGGAATATTTTCCTCTCTAATCACTCAGTACAAATTTGGATTCCTATGAATAACAAGTTGAGCTCTTTGAAATTATAGCTCTACAAGAAGCCATTGTTCTTTCTCAAGGTGATATAACACCTCTTCTTCATGTTTAAACTATTCTCTATATGAAAAAATAGGATAAATAGGATAACAAAAAATATCATGTATTCCACATCTTGAGGTCTCATGATAAAATTTTATGTATTAAAAGTTATACCTCAAGCTATCCTCTACCGAAAATCATAGCATTTCTTTCTATTTGAGTCTCTTGTAGTTCAAGCTTTTCTATAATTTATTGTTCCTCTTTTTTGATGTGGTCTAGAAATTATTTTTGATCAATATAATATTTATGACATACTTCAAGAAGTAGGACATGGGTGAAGGAATGTGCATCATAATATTGATCCCAAATTTTCTACCAATAGTCATATTATCCATTTATATTTGAGCATCCTTATCATTATGATCTTGATAATCATCATAAGAAATTTTGTCCTTTCTTCTCATTAGGAGACCACTGATATGTTCAAATGTTTCTCTTTTAGTTTCCAATAGCTCAAGGTGTGCCCATTTCTTTTGAATTTCATCTTCACATGTTGTGTTGGGAAAAGAGGGATATTTGTCATCAATTTCCTAATATCTAGTGTGAAAATACACACATCAAGGCCTTTATCAACATTTCCTCTACCAATAACAATACCATAACCTTATATATGGGTCTTCTAGGAATAAAATAATAAATTAAATATATAGAACTTAAACTTTAAGGAAGAAAATATGGTACACCTATCCAACTTCACATTTATATTCTTTACTAGGAGAGGTGGGACAGTGGCTATCAAAATATGTTAGTAAGTCTTGATCTTATATGTCATGACTTTTTCAATACTCATCAAATAATATACACACCTTTCTCCTCCAAACAAGTATATCTTCTCATTTCGTTTCATAATCTAACCATTATTTATGGATAGGAGTGAATTTTCACCCCTTACACAAATTCCCTTTTTACACATCCTCACCTTAGAAAATTGAATCCGAAGGAAAAATTCCACATTAGCAAGCTACCTTCCTTCCACTTGGCATCTATCCTTTATGTCAGTAGGAGAATATTTTTTAGGGATTTGTAAATGGTGTGCAGTTTTCCACACAACACACTTACCTCCCTGATGGATTCCTATGTCTGAAGTTGGCAGAGGCGTTACACTTTGATTGGAGTCAATTTATAACATCCCTCTCCAACCAACTAACCCCAAAAATGGTAGATTCTTCCCTCTTCTCCTTCAAATTCATCCATTCTTCATTCAAATCATCTTTTTTCCATCTCTCTAGCAATCCCTTCACAAGTTTCAACATTCTTTCCATTCTCAAGTAGCACTTCAACACTCCATTACAACAACAACACTCTGTCAACTCTGCAAATCAAGTGTGAAGCAAGCCATTGCAACGTGGGCTTGAGGTTTTGTGAGACCTCCCTTCATTGCAGTTGAGGCTGTGCTATTTTTCAATCCTTCTTTTTCCTCCATTAGCTAGTGAGCTCTTGGTGGATGTGGTAACATTTCGTTCTTCTCCTTTGTGATTTGGTTGAGCAACTCCTTACTCTTTTGTAGTGTTATTTGTATTCCTTCCTTCTTTGCTTCTTTATCACATATTTCTATCACGTTGCTATCTAGTTGTCTGTGGAGGTAGAAACACCAAAACAAAGGTCTGACTGAGGCAGGTCCCTATATAATTCCAACAATTTTCCCCTCTTTCTTGTGTGTAGGAGAACGTACTTTTGGAGCTACCTAGTGAACTGGCGCCTTGGTGAGATTATCTTCATCATTTTAGCTCTTATCTATTTATTTTATCATATCTGTTTGTACCTCTCATATGTCATAATTATATTTTATTCATTTAGAAACAACTAGCTAGGTCATCAACTTGTGTTTTGGCAGTTTGTATTGTATTATGTGCCCTTTGGTTGTACAAATGCTAGTGCACCTAAGAGATGATAGCACACTGTGTTGCCATCCCAAAACTATGCTTTTATCCTCATGCAAAGAGCTACCTGAGGTATAGTGTTGAATCTGAAAATTGGCTTGCCTAGCCCCAGTTTGGATTTCAAGTTTGAAGAGTGATTGAAGTACTTTATAGTCCTCATCATTCTTGTCCCCTATTTCAAAACATCCCTTTGGAGTGAGGCAGGTTAGGGCAGCCTTCTGGTCTTGGCTCTCTATGGCCTAGGGCCTTGATGTGGATGGTCCCCCTCTCTTTCATTTTTGGTAAGCTCAACATGAACTAACGTTCATCCATTCATCAGTATTGAGACTTTTCCTTGGCACCTTGTGATCGTTGAACGCTTGAGTGTTGTGAAGGTTTATGATCACAACCCATTCCATGACTTCCAAGTACATTGTGATGCAATACAGGATCGTTGAACCCTCAATCCAACATAATTTGATTAGTCTCAAACAAAGGGATCTGCTCTTGAACATAAGACACACAATTTGACTCAAACCCTCACCAATAGACTCCTATCCTTCAAAAATAATCAAATGGAGATATATTTTAGAGAAGGCTTTACAAAGGCCAACAAAATATCAATTTAGCATCCTCACAGACCCAAACACAATGTACCAATAGATCACACAAGGTTGCTTAGGCCCATCATCAATTTTCCATAGATTGGCCTACTCAAAGGCTACTAAATTATCCCAATTTAACAAAAGAAGTATCCCTTAAACACTAGATAACCACACAAATCTTTTTAACAGTCACAAATTGTGTTGCAAAACACCAAATTTCCTGGTCAAAACATAGATCCAAGTCCACTAGGATGTTGTGCCATAAACCCTCCATTTTCATGATAATACCTAGGGTTTATTGGAAATCATACCATTCAGGCTTATCTCACCCAAAAAATCCATCCAAAACTTTAATTATACCCTGCACAAACTCACAAATACACCACATAGACATTTCCATCAACAGTTTATCAAAACTCTGCCTTGACACCACAATTTCACATAGACAAACTACACTGTCATCCCTAGGGCATCATTCCCAACCACACAAATCTATTTCTATTTCCATCCAAAGAATTTAAACAACTACCCTACCATGGTACAGTTCCTTCCCACTGAGAAACAACCATAACAGTAGGTGGAAGGCTTATTACATGATTAAAATTCCAAACAGAGCCTTTTCTACCCTAACACAGGCAGTTCCAAAGATTTGCAAATATCTTCCACTAAACCTAAAGTTAGGCCTCCAAAATAGAACCAAATGAAAGGTTAGACAAGTATCTTCATAATAAAAATAATAATTTAGAGCCTTTAGGACCTGTACAGCTCTATACAGAAAGTAAAATTTTAAGAAATCTGGAAAATAATAGAAAATTGAAGAATGAACGTTGTTTTTCTTATGGAAAGTTCAATACATTTCTTCTCCAATCCTTCTTCGAGCCTTGGAGAGGCATTTTAAACCCTTTCAAATAAAAAATAACCAAAACCAACATTCATAACTAACTTTTCAAATACTATCCCTTCACATTCTCAAAATGTTGCATTTTTTACAACTTTTAACACCTAGACATAAATGACTCAAAAACCTATAAAATACATAATGAATGGTCTCTTTAGACCTTATTTAACATAATAGACTCAACCTAGAACCAAAAAGACCTTACTACCAACTCTTGACACATTGACCAACATTCAAAATTTCCATTTTGTTAGGTGCTCCTGCACCATACACCCCTATAGAAAAAAACTCATGCCACATGAGTTGGGTCCTGTACCAATTCCTCCAAGCTTCCTACATATTCCAATGGATTGCAAAAAAACATTGGTTAGTAACATCTTGCATTGCCATCACCTTTAAATCTGCTTGATGTTTGTATCCATCCTTGGTCCTTTGAATACCCTGTCCTCTAATCCTTGTCATCAGACCTGATGTCTACCCTTTTCCTATTCTTTGTTCAAAACTTGATTGTATTCCCTTGTCTATACTTGCATTCAAACATCTGTTAGTGTTCCCTTGAACCATTTTTCCCTTTACCTCAACTGTATGCTTGCAACTGCCTGTACTATCTTTTCCATTCTATTTTTTCTTCACTATCATCATAGTCTTTGACCTGCCATCAGGTACTATTGTCTCACCAGCACCATAACCCATTGTACTATCAAATCTACCCCTCACTATACCATCAAAAATATTGACCATTGTACCTACAAAACCTTCACACTTTGCAACATTATTCCCAACTAATGGACATACAATGGACCCTATCATGATATTGATATTCCAATTCGCTAGATCCTTTCACCCTACAGACTTATTCCAATCTTCTTACCTGTTGCCATTGCTTTCTCAGACTTAGGATTGATTACATCATCAAACTTCTTGTCTTCCTTCACAACACTTATTGGTTCATTTCTTCCACACATGATTACCTTGGATTTACCCTTAACATCTTCCACAAGTGGAGTTAACACAAAATAACAACCATCTTTCACTATGGTGTAGGTATTCTCTCTACCATCATACATGGCACACCTATCATATTGCCAAGGTCTACCTAGGAGTAGGTGACAACAGTCCATAGGTAGGATATCACAAACAACACCATCCTTGTAGCCTCCAATCTGGAAATCTACAATAGCCTTTTCATTAACTAACAAAGACTAACCATCACTCAACCATGACACCTTATAAGGCAATTCATGAGGTATTTTTTCAAACTTAACTTATTCTCCATCTCAGTAGACACCATGTTTTTCAGTTGATCCAGAATCAATGAAAACTCTACATACCTTATCCTTGCACTTACAATTAGTTTTGAAAAGACTCTTCCTTTGCAATGGCTCCACCTCTTTTGTTGCCTTCAATACTATCTTCCTCACCATCAATATCTCCCCTATTTTAGGAGTAGCTCTCAAACTTGTAGAATGATTGCTTTCACACTCCTCTTCCTGAACCAATTGTGCTCTCCTATCAATCCTTTTTTCACCACTTGATGAACTACCAACCCTTTCAGGACACTTCCAAGATGGATGACCATATTCATTGCATGTGTAACATCTCCCTACAAAATAATTAGAACTTCTACCAACTTTAAATCTTTCTCTACCTCTAAAACCACCTCTAACATCAATACCTTGTTCCTTACCCTTATTTTCTCCTTCTTGTTCTTCCAATGGCTTCTTTGGTGTAGAAATTACTCCTCTTCCTCTTGTACTAGTACCACCTCTTCCTCTCACCAATTTCTATTGTCTCCTCTTAAGCATTTCCTCCACCCTGATTGCTAATTGAAAACATTCTTCCACAGATTTGGGGTTAGCAACAAGTTCATCTTGAATATTAAACCTCAAACCACCTAGATATCTAGCCACCTTTTCAGCCCCATCCTCATCCCTTCTAGACCTTATGCTTAGTTTGTAAAATTCATCAGTGTAAGACTTGACATCTAGATTTTTTTGTTTCAATCCTTGCAACTTCTTATACAATTGAACCTCATAGTCCTTTGGAGGAAAATTACCTTTTAATTTTTGCACCATCTTGTCCCATGAAGCAATCCTTGATTTTCCTTGTTTCCTTCTCTCTGCTTTCTCATAGTTCAACCATAAAAGAGCATGTCCTTTGAGTTTATTCTTTGCCACCTTCACCATCTATTCTTTTGAAATATCTTCACTTTTAAAGTAATTATCCATAACAACAATCTAGTCAAGCAATTCTTCTTCATTTAAATTACCACCATAAACAATAAGATCAACTTTTACCTTACGAGAATCACCTTTCATTGCCTTGACCATCTTCACCATTCTCTGATCTTTAGGGTCTAGTTCTTCTTCAACATCTTGATAGTCTTATTCATCTTCCTTTGTTTCACTCTCTTCATTTACTTCTCTCCTTTTCCTTGTCTCCAAGGAAGAAAGCCTTGCCAAAATTACATTATGAGATTCTAGAAGCTTAGCATGCTTCTCTTTCAGATCTTGCAACTCCCTAGTAGCACCAACACCTTTCAGAGGCATCTTCTCAAACTTGTCTTCTCACTTTCTATCTTCAAACTTGTAAAATGCAATCAAATCACCAACAAAAGATCTTGTTCCTGAAGCTCTGATACCACTTTGATGCAATACAGGGTGGTTGAACCCTCAATCCAACACAATTGGATTAGTCTCAAACAAAGGGATTTTCTCTTGAACATAAGACACACAATTTGACTCAAACCCACACCAATAGACTCCTAGCCTTCAAAAATCATCAAATGGAGATATCTTTTCTAGAGAAGTTCATAGAAAGGCCAACAAAATATCAATTTAGCATCATCACAGACCCAAACACAATGTACCAAAAGATCACACAAAGTTTATTAGGCCCATCATCAAGTTTCAATAGACTACCCTACTCAAAGGCTACTAAATTATCCCAATTTAACAAAAGAAGTATCCCTTAAACACTAGATAACCACCCAAATATTTTTGAAAGTCACAAACTGTGTTGTAAAATACCAAATCCCCTAGTCAAAACACAAATCCAAGTCCACTAGGATGATGTGCCATAAAACCCTCCATTTTCATTCTCATACCTAGGGTTTATTGGAAATCATACTAGTCGGGCTTATCTCACCCAAAAAATGCATACAAAACTTTAGTTAGACCCTGCACAAACTCGCAAATAAACCACATAGACATTTCCATCAGCAGTTTATCAAAACTTTGCCTTGACACCATAATTTCACATAGACAAAATACACTATTAGGCCTAGGGCATCATTCCCAACCACACAAATTGCTTTCTCTTTCCATCCAAAGCATGTAAACAACTAACCTACCATGGTACAATTCCTTCCCACCAAGAAACAACCATAATAGTAGGTGGAAGGCTTATTACATGATTAATATTCCAAACAGAGCCTTTCCTGCCCTAACATAGGGAGTTCCAAATATTTGCAAATATCTTCCACAAAACCTAAAGTTAGGCCTCCAAAATAGAACCAAATGAAAGGTTAGACAAGTATCTTCATAATCACAAAATAATTTAGAGCCTTTAGGAATTGTACGGGTCCGTATAGAATGTAAAAGTTTAGGAAATCAGAAAAATAACATAAAATTGAAGAATGAACATTGTTTTTCTTATGGAAAGTTCAATACATTTCTTCTCCAATCCTTCTTCGAGCCTTGGAGAGGCCTTTTAAACCCTTTCAAATCAAAACTAACCAAAACCAATGTTCATAACTTTTCAAATATTGTCCCTTCACATTCTCAAAATGTTGCATTTTTGACAACTTTTAACACCTATAAATAAATGACTCAAAAACCTCTCAAATCCATAATGAATGGTCTCTTTAAACCTTATTTAACATAATAGACTCAACCTAGAACCCAAAAGACCTTACTACCAACTCTTGACACATTGACCAACATTGGAAATCTCCATTTTGCTAGGTGCTCTTGTACCACATTGTTAGGAGAAGTTTGTGACACCTTCCAATGGAGAGGACAAAGGTCACTACTGGTTTCGCTACAATACTTTTTGTTGGATCCGTCATTGGTCTTGTTTCTCAGGAGTAGTTGTCGAGGGGCTAGGTAGGGATCTCTAATGAGACTGACCACGTCCCCACTCCTCCTACGTCTCCTGCACCATCATCGGTAGACGAGCATGAGGTCGTTCACATTCCTTCATAATATATCTCTATCCTTAGCAAAGGACTAGGTGAATTGGAGAATCACCTAGAAAAGGACCTGAAGATGGCTAAGGCTGCTAGAGTTATCAGTGAAATAAATTATATGGTAGGAAATGACCGAATAGGCATAGAACTCCTAGCTAGTCTCTCTAGTCTGACTGAAGCATGCGCTCCTCCAAACAATCCTAACATTATACAAGGGGCCACTTTCGAGGACCATGAGAGACAACTAGGAATTTTGATGCCCCCCATGTCTATGTACATGGCTGACACAATCCCATCGATCAGTATCCCTTCTACCTCTGAGGGATCTGAAACTATCAAGGAAAACATAATACCCTTGGGTTTTAGTTTCACCCCTCCTGAAACCTCTAGTGGTGGAGGTTTTGGTGGATTGAGTGGTGGTGGCTGTGGCGATGAAAGTGGCACTGGTGGAGGTGGTTTTGGTGGAAGCCATGGTGGTGGCATCAAAAGTGGAGGCTCTGGCAGAGGCCCTGCTGGTGATAATGGCTCAAGTAGTGGTTCCAGTGGTGGTCACAATGGTGGTTCCAAAGGTGGCTCCAATGGTGGTTCTGGATGAGGTTCCACTGGACTTTTGTCATCCCAAGACCCTATTCTGAATACTCTTCTTTAGAATATGGATAAGATGCAAAGCCAGCTAGCAAGTCTCTCCCAAGCCTCTACCCAACTTGTCTTTCAATTCCAACATAGCCCATTATTGGTAGCAATTTTAAACACTCCCTTCCCCCAAGGAATGGAGATTCCCAAATTCAAATGGCAGAAAAGGGGACCTACAAATGTATGTGCCCACCTTTAACACCCTATGTACTGATTTCTTCCATCACCATGCATTGATGGAAAAATTATTCCCTTGATCTCTTAAGGATACAACACTCAAATGGTATTGTTCCTTACTTGAAAATTTCATCTTCTCATTCGATCAACTTGTAAATCAATTTCTCTAACAGTTCCAAGCCAACATTGGACTGAAGATGACCTTTTCAGATCTCATCTAATGCAAACAAGGTGATAATGAAAATATTACTAATTTTATAGTGCAATACCAAGCGCTCTCTTCACAAATCTCATATTCGTTGCCCGATTCTGACGTGCAGAAGGTGTTCATAGGAAACTTGCAAAGACCTTGGTAGGAGAAATTTTCCCTTATGAAATACCCTTCTTTCATGCATTTGTGTGCTACATTACGGGAGTATGAACAAATAGTAGTTTAGTTTAGGGGATCCTCCTTGTGCTCCCATTTAGAAGAAAAGTCCATTGTATCGATCTTTGGTAAAGGTAAGGTTGTTGCGAATGTAGTAGCTACTATGAATGATAACAAACTCAAATGCAACAAAAAGTTCACAAAGTTAGTAGAATCTTATTCTTCCATCTTGCAGAAGTTTCTAAAGGATAAGATCATAACCTTAGAGAACCCCAAACCTCTCAAGGACCCTTTCCCTAGTTAGTACGATCTGAATACCTTCTATCAGTACCATCGAGTTAATGGACATGATACCGAACATTACATATGCGCCTACATCATGAGATATAGGACCACATCAAGGATGGTACTATTCATCTTGATGGAAATAAATAAAATACAAACAAATCGGTGGTGAAAGTGAATAGTGAGTTGCAGATATACACAGACCCATTTCTGTCACACTTTGCCAACATGATTATTGATCCCTTTGATTCTACCACTTAGATTGAGGCGTATGTTAACATGATCACAGTTACTCCTACCACGCAACCTGCACCTAGCTCCCTGAATGTGACATTCACGTTGCAATATTTACCCTTAAACAACAAGCCCTCTCCCCTCTACATTCCCACTCACCCCAATGGCAACATTGTGATAGGGGTCTTAGTCGACTCTGTGATCCAAGTGAATGTCATTACAGAAGAGACGTTGTGGCTTAATTCATCAAGCATAGAAAGGAGCATGAAGAATCAAAATCTACTATCTGTACACACAATGGTATTTGTCTAAAATTGTACAGCTCGATAACTTTGTCCGTCCTAGGAGGACCTAGGGGTATAGACACAGTTTTTTGATGTATAGATCACAGTTTTTTGATGGTTATTCTAGAGTTGGATCTATTCAGGATGAAGTTGAGAATACCTTGGCTAGCTTCCATGAATGGAATCACCTCCATCATTCATAAATATTTGAAGTTCTCCCATGAAGGTGTTGTGCATGTAGTGCATGACACTGGATACCAACCATTGGTGTCCTGTGGGGCTTACTCATTGGATCATTTTTGGCCCACCCCAGTTGGTCCACTCCCTCCGAGAATGCACCTACTTTATAAAAACTATGTGAAGTATAAGAATAGGGGCAAGGGACAACCAAAATTGACCCTCCCGATAGCACAACAGTTGGCTACCTCCCCTTCTTGAAAGGAAAAAGAGAAGCTACCCCATTTCCGAGATGGCTCTCCCACTCCTCTTTCTAGAGAAGAGTTTTGGATGAATATGCCTAGATTTTATTTGCTGAGTCTGATGATACCTGCTTGGCGTAAGCCTAAGATAAGGATATCAGACCTTCCAACTAAACCACCTAGACCTTGGTACTACCTATATGGTAGGAAGAAAGGTCCTCATGGGGAATCATCTATGTCCTATCCTTCACAACCTCCCACCGCTTCTACTCCCAAAGTAGTAAATGGGAAGAGGCCCACTATCGAGGCATTGGAGTTGACACCCCCCATTTCTTCTCAACCTGCTCCTCCTACTCCTATTGAGGAGCTTGTCCCTCTGCTGGAAACAACTCTGTTGGACACTCCAATGGTTGAGCAGGAGTCTTCCGCTCCTTCACAACCTCTAGTATCTAGCTTAGAGAGCCATAGAAACCACCTTGCGTGTGAGCACAAGCATTGGAAAAAGGTTCTCATGGCTAATCAAGCCACTTTGCAAAAGAAGGAAGAGGATTCGACCACCCCTATCTTAGGGTCTCTTGATGTGTCCTCCTTTCTCCTCCCCTTTTCTTCCATTCAATCTAGTACATTCTTGCTTCTAGCTTCTACTATGAGTACGGATGTGCCTGACCCCAAAAAGGTGTAGGTGTTTATCGCTCCTTCAGTGGAGCCTCCCTTGTTGATGTCCCTTCTGGATGTCCCTCCTTTCCCTAAACCAGTGGATATGTCAAACATTTCAGTGGTATCTACTATGGTTTTCTCATCCTTCTCTTCCTCTACATCTCTTGCCTCATCTATACGGAATTCACATCCCCTGACAAAGCAAAAGGTGGAGAGTGGTCCTTCCAGCAATGGAGGGTGTAAGAGGATCCCACCTTCTCTGAAGGGTGGTCCTATGCTAGCTTGTTTCGTCCTAGTAATGGAACCAACCCCAGCTTCCCTTGAGTTTGTCACCACTCTCGAGTCACTCGACAATCCCAGTGGTGAACTTTGGGCATAGCCCTCTCTATTCATTGAGGTACAACATGGCACTCTAGAAAACTGTATGTTTATCTCTCTAGATGAAGTTCCAGCCTTGTCAGTGATTTTTGCAAAATCGTTGACCATAGCTCCACAAGAGCCGAGTGGAGGAGACCTTGCAGGGCCTTCTTCCTTCACCCTTGTTATGGGAGGGTCAAAAGATCCTCCCCTTAATATTCCACCACTCCAAGATCGTCCTCCTTCCCCTTATGATGATCTAGAGTGGGAAGTAGATGACCTCTTGATCAATGAGTGTTAGGGAGAGACCTCTTCTTTATCTTTAGATTAGATTTGTGTGTGTGTTGTGATGTGTTCCCCTATGATCATGTTATGTGTTCCTAGATGACCCTTGTCACCCTTAATGGTGCTTGGATACAGGCATGGTTTTGGTGTCATGAACCTTCTTCTATTTGTATCATCATTCTTGCATGTTTGTGATTGATTTTTGATAAATTGGGGATGATGCAAAGTGTTGGGGGCATTTAGGCTCCCCTTCCATGTTAAACCAATTTTTTATTTTTACTTTGTCTTCTCATGCATTCTTCACATGGTTTGATATAGTAGGGGGTTGATGAAAGTTCATTTTATATACTATTATTATACTTATATATTTATGAGTAGTTCTAACCCCAAAATATTAGATCACCCCTATGCCCTTTGTTTGTGATTATCTCTTTTTCCCTCTTTTCTTATATTTCTCTCTTCTTTACTTGAGTTGTTCCTTTCATCTGTGACAATTGCATTACTTTTATTTTTAGAAAATGTATTTTTTTCCAACGAATCATTTCTTGAGAATCTTTGCAAACTTTTTCAAAGAATCACATTCTTGACTAGGACCCCTAATGGAACGTGTTTCCTTCATCGTGGGTTTGCAAAGAAATAAATTGATAATTTTCCTTCGAGGTGGGAGCAACTTTTACTTTCCCCTCGCAAGGGGGCATCTTCTTCTTTTTGAATTCCTTAATGAAGTGAACATCTTTTGAAAGGATTTCTTGATGATGAATTTATTTGAATAAAAACATCTCTTTTGCACTTTCAAATAGTGCATCCCTTGAGTGGACCCCTTCACATTGGGTTCCCAAGGGACCCCATTGAAATTTTTTCAAATTTTTGACAGTTTGTGTGACCATCTGCTTACTTTCTTGCATGGCTACTTTCAGACATGTTCTATTTGCGAGTAAACATGTTGCTTTGTAGGTGTTCCTATAAAGCCACTTTCTGACTCTGCGAAGTCTCCATTTTTGGGTTTCCTCCATGTGAGAGATCTTGGAGGACACCTTCCTTGCAGGTCTGCTAGCTTCTGAGGCACTTCCCCTGAGCTTCCTCCATGTGAGAGATCTTGGTGGTCACTCCCTTGCAGGTTTGTGGGTTTGGAAGGCACATTTTCTAGGGTTTCCTTCATGTGAGAGATCTTGGAGAACACCTTCCCTGTAGGTATGTGAGCCTATAGGGAACTTTTCTAAGCTTCCTCCATGTGAGAGATCTTGAGGATCGCTCCCTTGCAAGTCTATGGGCCTGAAAGGAACTTTTTTTGGGGTTTCCTTCATGTGAGAGATCTTGGAGGACATCTTCCCTACCAGGTTTGCGGGCCTGTAGGGTGCTTTCTCTAGGTTTCCTTCATGTGAGAGATCTTGGAGGACACCTTCCTTGTAGGTCTCTGAGACTATGAGGCACTTACTTCTCAGGGCTTCCTTCATGTGAGAGATCTTGGGGGTCACCTCCTTGAGTTTGCGGGCCTGCAAGATGCTTTCATTCTACAACTTCATAGTTATGCGGAGGCTATGGATTCCTTTTCCTACCCTATGCTTTTAAGCTCGCTAGATTGTGGTCTACTTCCTTGATGGTTCAGGTATAAATTTCTAACCCTACTAACTCTTTGATCTACTTTATCAAATAACTCATCAATATTTGTGCTCGCTAAAGTGGGGGAAAAATGTATAGGAGTGAATTTTCACCCCTTAAGAAAATTACACATCCTCACCTTAGGAAACCAAATTTGAAGGCAAAAGTTCACATCAGCAAGCTGCCTTCCTTCCACTTGGCATCTTTCCTTTGTGTCGGTAGGAGAATATTTGTCAAGCACATGCGCATGACATATAGACATTCACATGGACGCTTACGTCCTTAACGAATTCTTACGTCTGAAGTTGGAAGAGGTGTTACACTTTCAATTGGAGTCAATTTGTAATGTCCCTCTTCAACCAACCAACCCCAAAAATGATAGATTCTTCCCTCTTCTCCTTCAAATTCATTCATTCTTCATTCAACTCATCTTTTTTCCATCTCTCTAGAAATCTCTTCACAAGTTCCAACATTCTCTCCATTCTCAACTAGCACTTCAATACTCCATTACAACAACAACACTCCATCAACTCCACAAAGCAAGTGTGAAGAAAGCCATTGCAGCATGGGCTTGAGGTTTTGTGAGACCTCCCTTCATTGTGGTCGAGGCTATGGTGATTGTTCAAGCCTTCTTTCTCCTCCACTGGCTAGTAAGCTCTTGGTGGAGGTGGTAACGTTTCGCTCCTCTCCTTTGTGATTTGGTTGAGTGCTCTTTACTATTTTGTAGTGTTATTTGCATTCCTTCCTTCTTTACTTCTTTATTGCATATTTCTATCTCGTTTCTATCTAGCTCTCCATGGAGGTGGAAACACCAAAATAGGGGTCTAATTGAGGCAGGCCCCTATACAGCCCCAATAATTTTCCCCTCTTTGTTGTGTGTAGGAGAACATACTTTTGGAGCTAGCTGGCGAACTAACACCTTGGTGAGATTATCTGTGTCATTTTAGCTTATCTATTTATTTTATCATATTTGTTTGTACCTCTCATACGTCATAATTTTGTTTTGTTCATTTAGAAACAACTAGCTAGGTTGTTAGTGTGTTTTATGGTAGTTTCTACTATACTCTGTCTTCTGGCCGCACAGATGCTAGCACACCTAAGAGACGCTAGTGCATCAAATTGTCATCCCAGAACCATGCTTTTGTACTCAAGCAGAGAGATACTTGAGGTACAGTGTTGAATCCAAAAACTAGCTCGCTTAGCCCTAGTTTGGATTTTGGGTTTGAAGAGTGATTAAAGTACTTTATAGTCCTCATCATTCTTGTCCCTTATTTCAAAACATCCCTTTAGAGTGAGGTAAGTTAGGGAAGCCTTCCACTCTTGGCTCTCCATGACTTGGGGCCTTGACATGGTTGGTCCCCCTCTCTTACAATTTATTTTACATGTTTTTAATTATTTTATTAATTAAACTTTCAAAAGTGTACATGTACTATTCTCTAGAATCTACTCATGAATTATTGCTACCTAAAGTTACTACTTATGAAATTACATAGCTAGGTCTAAAAGACATCATTATTTCGATATTTCCATGCCAGATGTTTTCATGCATGAGATGAAGATGCATCTTCTTCTTATTAGTATATAGGCTACCTTCTACTCATCTTAAGTTGGGTCCATTTTTAGGGGAAGTTTTAGGCTTGAAAAAAAATCCTAACAAAAGTAGTTACCTATTTCATTAAAAATGGGTACCTATTTAAGCTTGAGCTCCCAAACCTAAATTTTTAAAATGGGTACTCATTTTGTTTCGTAAAATGGATACCCATTTGTGATTACATTATATTCCCACTCCTTTTTAGAATGTATTTTTGTTTTAGAGTGGGTACGCTTTTTATAAAATTTGGAATTAGATACCAATGGCAGTTCTTTTATTTTAGGCTTGGAAACCCACTCCTTGACCTTGGACTTGAAAGTACAAAGCCATGAAAACATCAAGAGAAAAATTTAATTTGGTAATATGGCTAATGGATTTTTTCATAATTTTCTGAAGAAAATAAAACCCATAATAGATGGTAATGTCTAGTTTTTAAATGTCTTTTTTTTATGATTAAATTTATTTTTCTATTTTTTAATTAATCTATGAGGAAACTAGTCCATAAAATTGAAATTTTAGGTGTTTGTATTTTTCTAATTAATTTTAATTTTTTAAGTTTCTTTTAAAAAAATTATGTTATCAATCTACAAATAATTCTTTACAAAATGAAACAAAATAAAAAAATTATTTAAAGTTTTGCTCAAATTTTTTAATTATTTTTTGAGGAAACTAGTCCATAAACTTGGAAGAGACAATTTTTATCTCAAAAACTAAAAATTTCAAGTACCAAGAAAGAATAGGTATTTCTCTATTGTTTTACTACACCTTTATATCTACATAAGTGGATAGGCTACCAACTTATCCAACCTCATAGCTATAAAATGTTTGACCTACAAAGGTCTTTAAGATGTTTCTAATTACCTATAACTTGGAAATGGCTAAGTCATTCCTAGAAATGACTAAACCATCTTTGGAAAAAGCTAAACTATCCTTGGTAATGGTGTCAACTATTGGCATGAGTTAATGGAGTCGTTGTGCATGGGCGAGAAGAGGAGCAGAGCAGGGGGTTTGAAATCCTCTGTGGATGCAAATGAGGATGGCACTGATGAGGATGACACAGAGGATTCGAATGTGGGTGATGTTGCTATCTGGTCATTGGGGTTGTTGGGCTCCTTCCCTTTGCTGGTTGTTGGTTGCTTGGTCAATTCATGGCTAGCGGTTGTCTCTTTTGGGCGTTGGGAGTTTATGGCTTTGGATGGGGTGTCTGTTTTGCCTAGCGGTGAGTTTTCTTTCCCTTTCTTTGGTGGTGTGGTAGCCTTCATTGTTGTGGTGAGGGATCTTTCGTGCTTTGGGCTACCTCCTTTGGGCTTGGCTAGATACCTTGGTGTCTGGTGAGGCTTTGGGAGGTCTGTAGCTTGTGGTTCTTCGGTGGTGCTTTTCCAACACGTGGAGACTGGTGAAGTTCAACTCACTCCCTTATGTTGGTGTTTTAAATGGCTTCTTATCCTTTGGGAGTGTCTTTTTTTGTTTTTGGGGTTGGATTGTGCCTTCCAATGCTTTGCTCTCGCAGCTCCCTTATTTGAGGTTGGTTTTCCATAAGAGGTTTGGATTTAAAGGTTTATATGCTACTGAGGCTTTTAGGGAGTGGTGTTTTCCCATCCCTGTTGTTGCTAGTTGTGGTTCTCTGGTTGGATTTGGTTTCCCCTTTATTGTTTGGTTGACTAGATTCCCCATTTGGTCCTTATTTATCATTTTATGGTTGGGGTGCAGGTTTGTTTTGGCTGCCTCTGTTGGTTGTTTAGAGGTGTTACTCTCTTTAGAGAAGGTGTTGGAGTGGGTTGATCTTGTTGTGTTTTTTCAGCAGATGTCGCTTTTGGTTGATTTGGATGGACTGCTTCTCATGTACCATTCTTATGACCATGATTTGATTTTTAGTTTTTTGGTGGGATTTTTCTCGATGTCTCTCTTGTTGGCCCTTTTCCTCGAGTTGCTGATGGGTGTCGAGTTTCTCCCTTCTCCTGGTTGGTTAGCTCTCTTCTCTTTACTCCAGTCTGAGTCTTCTTTTGAGGTGAAGCCCTCTCTTCTAGAGGTAGAGTTGGGGATTGTGGTTTTTTCGGGGAGCTTTCCTTGTTACTGGTCTACTCTATTATAGTACCTGTTGAGGTGGTGCACACTCCTATAGAGGTGGAGTTGTTTCTTGTTATAGCCTGACTGTAGTGGTGGTGAGGGATTTCTTGACACCTTCTCTAATAGAGGGGGGTGCTACAAGAGAATGTCTTCTTCCCGTTGGTGTGACTGGTTGGCCTCCTTTCTGATGGCTCTTGAAAGTGTTTGTGTTTGTTGTGGGTTTAAGGTCTCCGATAAAACCTAGTGTGATGCAGGGGACTCTGTTCCCTATTTTTTGGGTTCATATGGGTTTAAGGTCCCTGTTAAAACCTGGTATGTTTTTAGATGTAAGTGGGTTTTAGGTTTCCTTTTAAACATGGCTGGGTTCAAGTTCCCTTGTAAAACTTGGCTTTGTTGGGTTTAAGGTTCCCGTCAAAACCTTTGTGCAGATTTGGATAGTCATGTTGTTATTCTTTTGATCTACTATTGGTTCACTACTAGTAGGCTATGTTGATTCTTTCTGCAACTTCTTCTTCTTTGTGTGGGTTTCAAGTCCCAGTTAAAACCTGTCTTTAAATGGTTTCGGGTCCATTTAAAACCTATGGTTTTCGGTCCATTCAAAACTTGTTTTTCCCCCTTAATCAAAATTATTGGCATGAGTTATTAGCTAAGAAAACTCACCAAAATAAAATAGATGGCTATAAATTTCTAGAAAAAATAATATAACTTTTTATGACTATATTATCAAAGTATTCAATTGAATTTTAATTTAGCATATTTTCAATAATGACACCATCTGTAAGTTCCCATGATTGTAGGTCAAAAATCCTAGAACATCTATTACCTTCAAGGATAGGGATTTTTTGTCAAGAAGCTCAAATATGGGTCCATCAATAGATTATGGAGGGCTATACAAAAAAAATGAGTGGCTATTATCTCCTACACTTCATGCTTAGTTAAACCTAGGAGGGTTCTCCTAGAAGTAATATTTAGTAATATTTAATAATATTTAACCACAAATAAATATATTACACAATAAATAAACTATAATAGTATCCAAATGTGTTATTTGACCCCAAATTCCTTCACTAAATAAAATAATAACCTACTAATATGACCAAGATATAAACTACTAAGGATCATTAAAGATATTTCCCTAGATATAACACTAAATCATGAAATACATAGAAACCTACTTATTACTCCAATATTATTGGTGAATTATTTTGTTCATTTTAAGCATACATAGAGAATTATATTTTTAAGACCAATTCCTTATGTGGGTTACAACATTGTATCAACCATATGAAATGTAATGTTATAAAATTCAACCCTTACACAATTTCACATTACACCAACCTTCACCTTAGCTTAATAAAAGGATAATGCAAAATCATGTCCCCCTTAGCCTTCACTTTCTCCTTTCACCTTATCATTTTATGTTATTTCAATTTTTTTTTAGGATGCTTTCACATCATGTAGAGGTCCACACACTATGTGAACATCCTAACAAGATTCTCAAGTCAGTGGATGTTGGGATGTTACAATTATGGACACCTGAAAAGTGTAACACCCCCCATGATTGTAGACCCATCTGAGAATGAATCTTTTTCCTCTAATTCTCCATTTTGAATACATATTTTTCACTTCATTGATTCCAAGTTAATTCTATTCACTCTACTCTCAATATAGAACTCCATTCTCTCTATTCTATATTTCTATACAATTTCTACTTGTAGGTTCAATATTTCTACATCACACCCTTGCACGATAATCTCACATCTTAGAAGAACCACTCTTCCTCTCAACTTCACCAAGCTCATTGGAGGGAGGGTTAACATTTACTCTCATTACATTGTCTCCTTTATTGAAGTAGCATGGTGATATCTTGCATGCTCTACTTCTTTATCGTGTCTTTTCATATTGTCTTTATCTACACTTTTATATCATTTTCCATTGATTTTCCATGGAGGTGGAAACATCAAAGCGAGGGTTTGACTAAGGCAAGCCTTGAAAAGCAACCCAACATTTTTCTCATTTCTATGTGTGAAGGTTTTTCCCTTATTGATCTTTCAAGAGGTTGAACCATTCGTAAGTTAATCCCTTTTCTACCACTACCCATCATTTCATTAGATAGTTTATTTACTTGTTATTTAACTATTCTTCTTGTTGTACTTCTTTACATTTCTACATTCAGTTTAGTCTAGCTAAAACTATTAGACCTTTGCATTCGGGTCGTTGGTAGATCCTATGTGTCTCTAGTAGTAGACTCAGGTTTTGGTATGTACAAGACACCAAAGCACCACAAAGACTCCAATGTGTCATGCTATCATCCTTTGGCCAAGATTTCGTTAGTCTATCTCCTAAGACCTTTGAGGTTTTTTCACATGACTTTTGAAGTTCTCTATCATAAACAATCTGAAAACCCAAAAACATAGTTTAATTTCTCCTTCAACCATCACCCCATCACCTGAGATTTTTCCTTGAGGTAGTTAAGGATAATTCACCCCCTTTATAATATTCTTCATCCTAGAGACTAGGGAGTAGTGAATCTCCTCCTTTACGTTTTGGTGAACTTGACGTGAACCTTCCTTTCTCTTTGTCTTTGTTTCAAAAAATAAAAATTATTCTATTATGACATCATAGATAGTGTGTTGTGAAACTTTCATGAGATTTATGACCTAATCTACTACCTCTAGATACATAGTAAGAAGAAGCACTCGATACATAGCTATGGTATCTAGAAGGTTTAGTTCTTTGTCATCCAGCCCAACTTTTGAGGAATTCACTACATGACTCTCTATTGGATATACCCCTCATTTCAATGGGTTGCAACCCATGTTCCGACCCCTCTTACCTCACCCTTGAGCTATGACTCTCCCTTGGAAGATGAAGCTTCTCTTAGGGTCCCTACAGAGAAACTTTACTCCTTGGAACTGAGACTCAATGAGCTTGTGGGGTTCTTGGAAAGAGATGATACCTATGCCCAAGTGACTTAGTTTTATTGGGACATTGTGGCCAAGGATGTGTCAGATGCCACTAAAAATTTCTTTGGAAGCAATAACCTTCTAAAAGAATTAAATTCTTCCTTTATTGTTCTTCTATTATTGGGATTGACAACTCCAGTCGATGAATTACCAAGCGAAGCTAGGATAGAGTGAAGATACAATTCACTTGATGCAAATGTAGGACTTCGGGATTCCAGTTTCCAGTAATATATTAAACTTTTATGAAAAGACCGAAACATTGAATCCGAGAAAGAAAAGGGATAAAACAAAGACCAAGTGAAATTGAAAATGAAACCAACAACCAACCAAACCCCTAACTTTAACTATGTTTTACTTTTTACTTTGAAGTAATTAGTAGATGATTATGCATGTTTCAATGTTCTGACGCCTAGTTAAAATGGCTAGAAAAATCAATGTTATCATGAGTCATGTTTATTTGACTAAAATTTGACATGTGTTTAAACGTTGTCAAGATGCGATGATTTCTTGAGGATTATGAAATTATATTGATACACTAATCTTTAGTTGGTGATGGCAAGTTGCATTTAGGAAATAGGTTTCCGTCCTCCGAGAAAGGGAGGGAGAGCATCATTGGAGAGAAGGGTATAGATACAAGGAATAACAGGTTGTCGCCATCTTAGGTCTAGTGTTGACGCAAAAATGGTCAAACCTACTTGAGTCGGGTGAGTGATACTCAACTCTCTTGGTCTAAGTTTACTTCTCGACTCGACAAGTTGTCAATATCGTTTAAGTCTAGTTCATGTTGTTTAACGTGTTTAGAAGCTTGTCGATAATAATCAATTAATCGACCTTTGTGTTGATATAATACTCTTAAGGGTTATTAACTCTCTTTTTATAATATAAAACAAATGAATATATGAATGTCGGTTTACGTAAGGTAAGCATATGTACTCGTATAGATAGGTGCATGGATGCATATATGTGCACAAGGACATAGTTATTGTCAATGTACAAACATTTGCGTTCAAGTACGTATGAATACATACACACATGCATAAGTTTTTGTGATAGATCAACTCTTGGTAAAGGAGGGACAAATCATATTTGAATTGCTCGACCCTTTAATGAGAAACTTATTTGAAGGTTATGGCAGTAAGTATATATATACGCATTTGCTAATGTCTTTATGCCAATGTAAAGCCCTTTTGTCGTTGAAGGTGATAGAAGTTTCAATTCAATGGAAATGCTTTTGAAAGGATATTTCAAGGCCACGACATAATGCTTGAGGGTGGCACATGCTTAAGAAATGTGCAAGTCAAGTGTCACCATGATTGGAGTAGTGGCTATCTCCACGATTAGTTAAGTGATTAATGTTTGTTTTTAAACCGTTCTTTAACAAATTTTGAACTGTTTCTTAAGCCGTGGTATTTACCATGTGAACCTGGCTCTCGTAACCACTTTGTTAAAGGGTTTAGTTGCTTTTTCTCACCTAAACCATAGCTTGAGTAAACAGCGACATTAGAGGAATGATGGATGGGAAATGCAAATCTGATTGAAATGGGTTTTATAACCAATTCTTGTCTTACTTTTAGTGGGGCGATAAGGAAGGGTAGAATGATTTCTTTTGGTAGTTGGTATGTAGGAGGGTATGAGGAAATTCCACGAAGGTGACATGAGTTCCTAGTATTTTGAAATTCAATGAAGATCCTCATCGAAGTGATGGCTTGCCATAAAGATGTAACCTCTCAAACCGCTTCAAGAACTGGTTTCTATAACCGTCTTTGTATCGGTTTTTTATAACTAATTCTTGCGGGCATTTTGGGGGGGATCCACGAGTAAGAGTGGAGTGGGAATGGAAGAGACACGTTTCTTTAAGCTCCCATTTTTAGCGCAGGAAGTGGAGGCTAGAAAGGACAGAAGTTGCTTTACGCGAGCAGGAGGTTAATGGATTGGTAGTTTTGGAAGCGACAGTTACGGAATCTTGAGCTTATCTTCATCGAGCCATTCTTGGCAAGAGGAGGGATGGCGGTAACTGTTTTTCTGGGAGAGGATCTTTTATCTCAACTGGGAAAACCAATCTTAAGGAATCGGTTGGGACTTAATGCAAAGGGGGAGTGCCATATGACTATGCAAAAGGGTGGCGTCGAATTTTTTTGAAGAAGTTGTAGAGAATTCGTAACCCAACGTAATTTCTACTTGCAATGTCACTGCTTAGGAGGTCCTTCGCCACACTATCATGGAGGAATCGGGGACTAAGAGCTGTTGCGTTATATATACTCTATCCGCCACAGATGGTCATGGAAGCATCGAAATGATATGGGAATAGTGATGCAGGGCCTAGAAATTTGTTAAGATACAATGCTACGCCATCATCATCCCTGGCTTACTATATAATAGAGAAAGCCAAATGTAGTTATTGAGAAACCTATCGGCCAAAAATCTGAGGATAAAATATCAAAGTAAACTTTTAAAGGGTTGGCAGTCAATAAAAGAGGCAGGCCATACTAGTGAGCAGGAATTTATGGTGTTCAGGCTAAGGGCCAACGTAGACTTGTGCAAATTTTGGTCCGGGAAACTAAACCCTCTGAAATGGAATAAATGTGGCCAAAAGTAACGACTATCAAGTTGGGAAGACTTAGCTCAAATGCTATCTAATTCCATAGTAACTTCAAGTTCAAATTCAGAATAGTCGAGAGGTGACGGGTTATTGCGTACACAGTAAGTTAAGCAATCTTTCTTCTTTTAGAATGGATATAGCCTTATCCTTGTATATATGTACACATTGTAACAATAATGATTATGAAACCAGTAGTGGGGCAGTCTTGCCTATAAACCACTTCATGCATGAATCTTTGCGAGATTTATTTAGAATGTCGACAATGAGAAAGCTTAATTCTTGATTGTTCTAGAGTGATTTAGATGCTTAAAAAGGTAGTCGGGGTATGTTACCCTCAAGCCCTTCTTGGCATAGATATGGCTGGGACTGCAGCATGAAACCATCATTGCTTATTATGAGATTCTTTTTTATTATTTAAAAGGTAATATCAAACCATGAGTCCGTGGTTGGTAGTGAACCAAGCTTGACTAATTGAGAAGTAAATAAGTGGAAGAAAGGACTGAAGCACAACTAAGTCCTAGATTTTCTATCAAGAATGCTTACTCGAGTAATGTATAACTATTCTTGAGTTCTTTTATTAACTACTTGTTGAGTGACTTTGTATTAATAATCGGGTCCTTGGAAAAGAAAAACCTCTTTCCTTCCTCGATATATTCCTTATAGGAAACACCCTGGTAGGGTATTTGAAAAGGATGTCTTTATACTTTTTATAACCTTATGTACGTCTTGATGATGACATGGTGTTGTCCATATGGCTAAAGACACTTGAGAGTGGGTGAGAAGGTAAAACTTAACATATGTTGGAAGTTTGACTTTGATCAAGACCATTGATATGAAATGATAGTATTCTTTTAGATATTATACTATTGGGGAAATACCTGAATACTATGTTTATTTATGTTACGAAAAATGTGAATGCATGCAATGCCAAATGGTCTAGGAAAGACTAGAAATATTTGTTCATATGTTTTGCTACATTTATGCTATTACCTTTGGAAAACAAGGATGTTTGATTTTTCCATGCATTGGATTAGAGAAGCTAAACCCTAGTATTGAAACAAGGAGGATATAGAACATCTATAACTCTTATGTCGGATATGAAATTGAACTTATATATTGATTGATAGTGAAAGGTCGAAGAAAACCATAGATCAAGACAAGAAGTCTTTATAATACCTTAAGAGATTCTACGATAATGTCGAAACTCGTTTTAAGGCATCAAGATGTCGGGTATTGAATCTTGAGAGTAAAATGACAGGAAGTCATAAACCCTAGATATTGCAAGGATGCAATAAGGGACTCTTAAAAGGGTTGAAATACCTAAATCATTACATTGAACGAATATCCTAGATTAAGGATTAGTTCTAAGTCAGATTGGCTAGAATGGATTTTCTTTAATGACTAGTTGAGTCTAGAGTACCAAATAAAGTAAGAAAAACTATAGGATGAGATAGTTTCTAAGACGAGTCAGAGGTGTGTGTCTAGATGGAACGACCAATCAGAATGATCATACTTAGCTAGAAGGGATCTAGAGTTGTATGGTCGATTGAGTTTTGTAGTACACAGCACTAGGACTCAGATGGTGAAACTTGGCAGTTCCTTATATCTATACTCTTCGAGAAGGGCCGGGTTACTTCCAGTTTGGAAGTGCGCGGGGGACCACTTGAGTCCGTGGTTGGAGGAAAAGCACTCGGATGATGCTCTCCCTCTGTAGCAGTAGACTCTCTGAGGCTTGTGAAGATGGAGATCGACATTCCATATGCAGTGAACTCCATGTTCTGGCTTGTGATAGAAAAACCTATGAGGTAAAACTATTCTTTATGCCAAATTTATTTTATATGATATAAATGAATTTTGTAAGGAATTAGCTTGATTCTAGTTATGAATACATGTGAATTCAAGTTTGAATTTATCTAGAAAAGTTGTACTTTATTCTTGTGCTTATGTAAATGTTTTCACTTTTAAAAAAAAATAAAATTCTCTCTCATGTTTACTAATTTTATTTACCTTCTAGTAAATTCTTGAGTTTACTTGTGTATTAAGAGGTGGAATGTTACTAGGATTACGGTTTCCGGTAATATATTAAACTTTTATGAAAAGACCGAAACATTGAATCCGAGAAAGAAAAGGGATAAAACAAAGACCAAGTGAAATTGAAAATGAAACCAGCAACCAACTAAGCTGCAGAACTATGCCAAAGAAAACAAAAGCGAAAGGGAATAGAAGGAAAAAAAGGGTGGGGGGTCCACATTTTTCCAAGGGGAAAAATGGGGCGTGTTGTAAGACCACACTACACATACCCCATGGGACATCCTAAGAACCCTCTAACTCTCTACCCACCTTCATACAAACAACAAACTCAAAACCAACCTAAATTCATTCTTTACCCACCTTCACACAAACCTTGAACTCAAAATAAGCCTGAACTTGTTCTTTACCCACCTTAGAATAATGTGTTGCAACATCAAGTCCTAATACCATTGCTCATACATACAACACTCAAAACAATCTATAACCACAACAACCAACCCCAACCTCTTTACCTTTGCCTAATTGTATACTTCCTAGTGCTCCTCGATTACAAGAATATGATCTTCCTGAGCAACTTAAGAGAACTCCCGCAAAATATATCCCTATGGGATTTACTTCAGAATTCACCTATCTCACACTATGCTTCAAACAACCTTACAACATATTCTTATCCCTTCTAATGCACAACCAAATGACATAGCAGCCATAATTCAAGGATTGAACATTGACATTGTTTTCCACCAAAGAAAACTCCCCACTTTGGAAGTGCAAAAACAAAATGAAGCTTTCATGATCATTGCTCAATATAATACGATAGGGATAAAGCGAACACTTGTTAACAATGGCTCCGCTCTTAACGTGTGTAGTGTAAACCTCCCGGACAAGCTTAGAGTGGATAAATAAAAAATTCAACCTAATTCTTTATCTATCAAAGGCTTTGAAAATGTAGCAAAACAACCACTCGGTGTGATCACTTTGCCTATTACAGTTGAAAAGGCCACATTACAGACGCTAATCCATGTTATGCCTTATGAAATTTCATATAATCTCCTTCTAGGTAGGCCATGGATTCATGAAATGAATGGTGTGCTTTCCAATCTTCGTCAAAAAATGAAATACATTCACAACAACAAAGTGCACATACTTGAAGTTGACCCTAATCCCAATAGTTGTTTGAACATTGAGAAAAACAAAGCGAATAGTTTAAGCACATTATCACCAACCTCACAAGTGGAACCTATGCAACAAAAAGAAAAACAACATATTGAACAAATCACAAAGCTCTTAGACGATGATTGGGGTTCCTTAGATTTCACACCAACACTCATGGGAGAATACAAGATCACAACAAAAGACTCTAAGAAAGGCAACAAAAAAGCAATCATATCAACACAAAACTCAGACAATCCTTCGAAAGCATCCACCTCAACCACTTTAGAAGAAGAAACAAATTACACAACAAACTTTGAAAAACTTAATCATGAACAACCACCTGATCCAAAAGAAATGAAAAATATTTATGGATGAGGTTATGAACTTATGAAACAACTTGGATACAATGGAAAAGGATGTGGTGCTAATGAACAAGGTATCCACAATCCTATAAATCCTATCACACAACAAATAAATTATGGTCTTGGTTATTGTCCTTTGATAGAGATCGCTAAGCCCTCACTCAACATCAACACTCTCACACAACATTATCCTAAACCAACCTAAACAATTGTACATCCTGACCTCATCGACACTAGTAGTCTTGATCACTCTCCTTTGCACATAATCAAAAAAACAAACACACCTTCGCTTAATGTAAATGTCATCTCGCAAAATACTAATGATTGGAATTCATTAGATTTTACACCATCCTATATAGGAGTGAACAAAATCTTGCAATCTACAGATTCTTCTGTAGATATGACATCTTGTACATCTAAGCAAGCGATATCTTTGCCGCATAATACAAGAACATCTACCAATGATCAAGAGGATATCTTGTTGAGACTCCTCCAAGATCACTTGATAACCCTTCCACCAAGAACTTGAAAGAAATTTTATTACAAGAATTCATTTTGCGCATATCATAGAGTTCATGATCATTCTACTAATGAATGTAATGCTTTGAGTAGCAAAATCCAAAATCTTAAGGAGTTTGGTGTTCTTCCTTATGTGGGGGAGCCTAATTCCTATAATTGATACTGATTTTCACTTTAGCATGCTTCTTATCAATTATTTCGGCTCACCCTTTTCCTACACTAAGTGGGGGCAAGGGGTTCAAAAACCTTGTCCTCATATGTCACTTGTCATGGTCTTCTTTTGGCTAGTCGTTAACCTTTCATGAACATATAAGAGCAAGCTTGGGATGTGGACGACATGCCTTAAGTTGTCTTGCATGTGACATACTACCCTTTTCATGACATAGCTTATTGAAAACATATGACTTGGCATAGGGCTTTTTGAGTAAGCTCTCATGTTTTCTTCTTCTACTTTAAATCAATTTCTCACATCAATGGTGTTAGTAATAGCTTTAAAGTGGGGGCATACATCAACACTCACATTTCATTGTGCGGTTTTCTTTTTCTTGCAATTTCCTCTCTTAGAAACATTAGGTACAATGTTGCCCGGGATGAGACATTGCACTTTTCCTCTCTTGGAAATAAGATGAGACCATCTGCACTTATCCTCTCTTGGAGACATTAGACATGATGTTCCCTAAGATGAGACCTTGCATGAACTAAGCAAAATCCCTTTGAACATTCCTTCCACTATCTTTCATTTACAATGTCTATGAGTGTCAAGCATACGAAGTTTTGCTTACCTCATAGAGCTCGAAAATCATTTCCTTTTTGGCGCCTTATTAAAGTTATCATGAGGTATAAATTTGGTATGGTTGAGTAGGAAGCCCATTATGAGGCATGACTTTCCCCCATAGCCACTTGCATGTTTGTGAGCACTTACCAGTCGTGAGTGCATGTTTCTCACCTTTTGGGCTTTCTCACCCAATGGATAGCCATGAGTTTCATCACCCCAGAGTGAGTATACACTTTTGGACAAACAACCTAGATCAGATCCACAATGTGTTGGAAAAATGGTCGAAGCTTGATCCACCTTTTCATTTTTTCTTTTCTCTTCCTTCTAGTTCTTACCATTGCATGATTGTGTATCTTGTTTTTTTGCACATCATTCACCCTTGTGCGTGTTATTTTGTGCTTATGTTGGCTTGACTTGGGATATTTGATCCTGGGGGCTTGTCTGCCTCCTCAATATTTGTCATCCTAGACCATCCGCATTGGTACATATTGGACCCTTCTTGAATTTATACTTTAGTGTGAGTTTGAAGCAAGTTCATCCTCTCACTAAAGTGGGGGCTAACTGTGGACATCAAAAAAGTATCCCTTTTTGCTTGCTTGATTTGGGATTAATTAATGAAAAATTGGACTTAATGAGGCCTTGATTTAATGTTGTGAGGTGTTTTACACATCCACATTAGGTCTTCAAACCTTTCAAATACATTAAATGATGTCTTCTAAAGGTGTTGTGAAGTGTTGTAAATCACTTTCATACTTTTCTAAACTCTTATTAAGCATCTAAATATAATGAACCTACTTCTTCCCCTTATAAAATGTATTTAATGGCATTCTCACATTAATCTAGAAGGCTTGTAACTTAAACCTTAATTTTAATCTAGTGTTGTAATTTGTTTTACACATTCACATTGGATGTTGTTCCTTTCTAGGCTAAGTGGGCCTCATTTTAGTGTTGTAAAGTGCATTTAATTACACTTTCACATTGAATTTTATGTACCAAGCCCCAATTAACCTTTATATAATCATTGATAGGCCCCTATCGCCCCATATTATGCATCCTGAGGCATAATTGATCAAACAACCAACAAAGTCATCATATAAACCTAATTTCCTTACTTCCTAGCATTGTAGCTAGTAGAGTGGCCCTTGTGTGAGCCATTCACCATTAGTGGTGAATCAGTACCATCCAAGTGGGACCCATTTTCCCTTGATGGCGAATGAGTCCCATTTGAGCCATTTTTGAGGTTTAAGTGGGAAAATTTAGGTTTTAGGTTTAGTTTTTCTCAATGTCAGCCTTAGGGATCAAATTAATGACAAAATAAGGTGGATTTCCTATAAATACAAGCCTCTAAACCCTAATTCATAATAACTCATCAATAACTTTAACTCATTCATCATTTCTCTTCCACTTCAAGTCAAGCAAGCTAGGGTTTTAACATTTCATTTCATTCAAAGTCATTTTTCATACATTCAAGGGAAGAATCTTCATCTTTTGTTGCAAAAATTCAAGATCAAACATCATGGCAATGTATTAACTCTTTTATTACATGCTTCATTACATTATCTCTTCATTTTGGTTTAATTACCTAAAAAGGGCTTTGACCAAGGCAAACCCCCATGCCCTAACAATTAATATTTTCTCCTTCTCTCCTTGTGTGTTTGCAGATTTAGGTATCTTGAAGGCTTGTAAATCATTAAAGATAAAGTTGCAAAGTTTTTGAAGACCTCTCCTTTTTGAACAAGTCAAAATATCCAATAAAAATCACTTTTAGTGTCAAAAATCAGACTTTCAGAGGTGGACACCTGTCAAGAACCGAAGTGCAAATTGAGGGCTTCAGTTTCCACTTTTGGATTTTCAGAAATTCAAAAGTGCACTAATTCACCATTAGTGTTGAATGAGTTCCACTTCCAAGCCTAAAAAAATGTTTTATGTAGTTTTGGATACACATTTGTCTGAAATGGGCTCCAGATTAGTTTCCCAAATCTGGGACTAATTCACCCAGAATGGCGAATGAGTCCCAGTAGGCCAAATTTTCAGCATCAAAAACTTTTTAGAATTCATTTCTAGTCTCCAACAAGTTATCAAGTGCACACATTCAATTTCATTCATTTCTATTATCATTTACCTTCATTTCTAGGTGTTTTTGCATTTCACAATGTGTTTTCAAACAACTTGCCTTTGAATAGTTTTGAATTAATAATCAATATCTTTCATAAGTTTTCTACATTTATATCAGCTTATTTAGACACAATTTGTCCATATTACATTAATCTTGAATGTAGATATTTCCCATTTTGTCCCATCTTTTCCCTTTTAGGTGAAAAACCCTAGAAGGGCTAGAAAGACCTCAAGTGCCAAAATCTTTCTTTAAATTTTGGTGAACTTTCTTTTCTGATTTGGAGTCCATCATCATCCTATAATAAGCTTTCATTAACTTTGCATTAGGGTTTTGCATTGATTAATTTGCATTCTAGGGTTTCAAAACTTGCATTAGTGAAAAGCTCATTTAGCTTGTATTATTGCATATAATTTCATTAATTTTTTTTGAAATTTTGCATCTACATATTAGGTCTACATCATACAACATGAAAAGCATAAAAACCAATTAATTTTTCTTGAAATTTTTGGAAAAAACCCTAACTAGGACTCATTCGCCATTATGGGCGATTGAGTCCTAGTCCAAATTTCTAACTGTCTATTATAGTATTAGAAATCTCATTTATGTGCCTCCTAAGCCTCCTAGTAACATATACTATAAGTTTGTAAAGTTTTGGGAACATTTGTTTTATGTCTCTAGGCCAAAAACATCATTTTAGAATACTCATTCTTCAAATAATTTCAATTACAAGCATCATTAGATCTGAAAATGCTTCCATTTATGAAATTTTTCATATCATGGATAAAAGTACTTTTCACTTTTTCATACACAATGTTTCTATTCATAAAACTTTGCATAAGTTTGATAAAAGTGCTTTTCATTCTTGCATATACATTGTTTGCATTCTTAAAACTTTGTGTATATTGGATAAAAATGTTTTGCATCCTTTCATATACATTGTCTATATCGTTGAAACATTGCATGATATGGTTACAAGTGCTTTCCATTTTTATTCACACATTGGTAGTGTTTTACATCTTAAGACATGTTAATAAATATTTCCTATCCCCTCCCTATGAGAGTGTTGTAGTTAAAGAGAATACAACCTTGGAAATTTCTAACGATCATATTCATTCTTCTCCTAATATCTCTCTTACTGGAAAATAAGATATTTTGGTGTTAGAAGAACAAATCAATGAGATTTTTGAGAATCCTAGTTGTTTCTGTCCTCTTACCTTAGTGGACAAAACATTGATGAACAAAACAACACAACTATAGGCAATCATGACACTCACATTTTTTCTTCTCCTAGTATCTCTCCTAGTTGTGAAGAAGATGCTTTGATGTTAGAAAATACAATCAATGACGGTCATGAGAATCTTAGTTGTCCCCCTTCACCTAGGAAAACACTTATCAAGCAAGAAACTTCCACCATTGATCATTCCCCTACTTGCGGCAAATTCATTTTAGAAGAACCACTCCATGAATGTCAAGAAAATTTGATTTGTAGTTCTCCTAAGAACTTTCCTGCTAGCGAGAATGCCATGGTGATCGAAAATGAAAACAATAGTAATATGTCTTCCTTAGATCAAAAGTTGATTATAGATTTCCCTTTATTAGAGATACATCACAACAAGACCGCTGACGTTCTGAATACACAAGCATCCATTCAATCCCCCTCAATAAATGAACCTCATACATACCCTATGGGACATCCTAAGAACCCTCTAATTATCTACCCACCTTCACACAAACAAAAAAATTAGAATCAACCTGAATTCATTCTTTACCCACCTTCACACAAACCTTCAACTCAAAATAAGCCTGAACTTGTCCTTTACCCACCTCAGAATAATGTGTTGCAGCAACCGAGTCCTAATACCATTTCTCATATATACAACACTCCAAACAATCTACAACCACAACAACCAACCCAAACCTCTTTTCCTTTGCTTAATTGTATACTTCCCAGTGCTCCTCAATTATAGGAATATTATCTTTTTGAGCAACTTAAGATCACTCCCACAAAGATATCCCTATGGGATTTACTTTAGAACTCACCTACCTATCGCACTATGCTTCAAATGGCCTCACAACAAATTCCTATCCCTTCTAATGCACAACCAAATAAAAGAGCATCCATAATTCAAGGATTGAACGCTAACATTATTTTCCACCAAATCGAACTCCCCTGTTTGGAAGTGCAAAGATAAAATGAATCTTTCATGATCATTGCTCAATATAATACGATAAGGATAAAGTGAACCCTTGTTGACAATGGATTTTCTCTTAATGTGTGTAGTGTAAACCTTTTGGACAAGCTTAGAGTGGATAAATAAAAAATTCAACCCGATTCTTTATCTATCAAAGGCTTTGACAATGTAGCAAAATAATTGTTCGGTGTGATCACTTTGCCTATTATAGTTGGAAAGGCCACATTACAGACATTGATCCATGTTATGCCTCATGAACATTCATATAATCTCCTTCTAGGCAGGTCATGGATTCATGAAATGTATGGTGTACCTTCCACTCTTCATCAAAAAATAAAATACATTCACAACAACAAAGTGCACATACTTGAAGTTGACCCTGATCCCAATAGTTGTTTGAACATTGAGAAAAACAAAGTGAATCATTTAAACACATTAACACCAACAACAAAATTGGAACCTATGCAAAAAAAATACAAAAAACAACATATTGAACAAATCATGAAGCTCTTAGATGATGATTGGGGTTCCTTAGCTTTCATAGCAACACTCATGGGAGAATACAAGATCACAACAAAAAACTCTAACAAAGGAAATGAAAAAGAAATCATGTCAACACAAAACTCAGACAATCCTTCGAAAGCATCCACCTCAACCACTTTAAAAGAAGAGACAAATTACACAACAAACTTTGAAGAACTTAATCATGAACAACCACTTGATCCAAAAGAAATGAAAAAGCTTTATGGATGAGGTTATGAACTTATGAAACAACTTGGATATAGTGGAAAAGGATGTGGTGCTAATGAACAAGGTATCCAAAATCTTCTAGATCCTATCACACAAAAAATAACTTATGGTCTTGGTTATTTTCCTTTGATAGAGATCACCAGGCCTTCACTCAACATCAACACTCTCACACAACATTCTCCTAAACCAACCTTAACAATCGTACATCCTGACCTCATCGACACTAGTAGTCTTGATCACTCTCCTCTGCACACAATCAAACAAATGAATACGCCATCACTTAATGTCAATTTCATCTCACAAAATACTATTGATTGGAATTTGTTAGAGCTTACACCCTCCTATACAGAAGCGGACAAAATCTTGCAATCTATAGAGTCTTGGGAAGATATGACATCTTGTACATCTAAGCAAGCGATATCTTTTTTGTATAATACAAGAACATCTACCATTGATCAAGAGGATATCTTGTTGAGACTCCTCCAAGATCACTTGATAACCCTTCCTCCAAGAACTCGAAAGAAATTTTATTACAAGACTTCATTTTGTGCATATCATAGATTTCATGGTCATTCTACTAATGAATTTAACGCTTTGAGTAGTAAAATCCAACATCTTAAGGAGTTTGGTGTTCTTTATTATGTGGGGGTACCTAATTCCTCTAATTGATACCGATTTTCACTCTAGCATGCATCTTATCAATTATTTCGGCTCACCCTTGTCCTCCACTAAGTGGGGGAAAGGGGTTCGAAAGCCTTGTCCTTGTATGTCACTTGTCATGGTCTTCTTTTGGCTATTTGTTAACCTTTCATGAACATACAAGAGCAAGCTTGGGATGTGGATGACATGTCTTAAGTTATCTCGCATGTGACATACTACCAAGTTTCCATGACATAGCTTATTGGAAACATATGACTTGGCATAGGGATTCCCATGTAAGCTCTCATGTTTTCCTCTTCTACTTTAAAGAAATTTCTCACAACAATGGTGTTAGCAACTGCTTTAAAGTGGGGGCATACATCGACACTCACATTTCATTATGCAATTTTCTTTTTCTTGCGATTTCCTCTCTTGGAATCATTAGGTACAATGTTTCCCATGATGAGACATTGCACTTGTCCTCTCTTGGAAACAAGATGAGACCATCTGCACTTATTCTCTCTTGGAGACATTGGGCATGATGTTCCCTAAGATGAGACCTTGCACGAACTAAGCAAAATCCCTTTGAACATTCCTTACACTATCTTGCATTTAAGATGTCTATGAGTGTCAAGCATACGAAGTTTTTCTTACCTCATAGAGCTAAAAAATAATTTCCTTTGTGGCACCTTATTAAAGTTATCAGGAGGTATAACTTTGGTATGGTTGAGCCGGAAGCCCATTCCAAGGCATGACTTTTCCCCATAGCCACCTATGTGTTTGTGAGTACATACCAGCTATGAGTATATGTTTCTCACCTTTTTGGCTTTCTCTCCTAGCAGACAACTATGAGTTCCATCGCCCCAAGGTGAGTATACATTTTTGGACAAAAATCCTAGATCTGATCCACAACGTGTTAGACAAATGGTTGAAGCTTGATTCACCTTTTCATTTTCACTTTTCTCTTCCTTCTAGTTCTTACCATTGCATGATTGTGTATCTTGTTTTGCTACACATCATTCACCCTTCTCCATGTTCTTTTGTGCTTATGTTGGCTTGACTTGGGATCTTGGATCTTGGGGGCTTGTTCGCCTCCTCAATCTTTGTCATCCTAGACCATCCGCATTGGTACAAATTGGACCCTTCTTGAATTTATACTTTAGTATGAGTTTGAAGCAAGTTCATCCTCTCACTAAAGTGGGAGCTAACTGTGGACATGAAAAAATTATCTCTTTTTGCTTGCTTGATTTGGGATTAATTAACGATAAATTGGACTTAATGAGGCTTTTATTTAATGTTTTGAGGTGTTTTACACATCTACATTAGGTCTTGGAACCTTTCAAATGCATTAAACGATGTCTTCTAAAGGTGTTGTGAAGTGTTGTCAATCACTTTCATACTTTTCTAAACTCTTATTAAGCATCTAAATCTAATGAGCCTAATTCTACCCCTTATAAAATGTATTTAATGGCATTCTCACATTAGTGTAGAAGGCTTGTAACTTAAACCTTAATTCTAATCTAGTGTTGTAATGTGTTTTACACATTCACATTGGATGTTGTGCCTTTCTAGGCTATGTGGACCACATTTTAGTGTTGTAAAGTGCATTTAATTAGAATTTCACATTAACTTTTGTGTCCCAATCCCTAATTAACCTTGATATCATCATTAACAAGCCCATATGGCCCCATATTGTGCATCTTGAGGCATAATTTGATCAAACAACCGACAAAGTCATCATATAAACCTGATTTCCCTAATTCTTGGCATTCCAACTAGTAGAATGGCCCCTATGGGAATCATTCACCATTAGGGGAAAATCAATCCCATCCAGGTGGGACCCATTCCCCCCTGATGGCGAATGAGTCCCATTTGAGCCATTTCTAGGGTTTACGCGAGAAAAGTTAGGTTATAGGTTTAATTTTTCTCCATGTCAGCCTTAGGGATCAAATTAATGAGAAAATAAGGTGGATTTCCTATAAATACAAGCCTCTAAACTCTAATTCAAAATAACTCATCAAGAACTTTAACTCATTCATCATTTTTCTTCCACTTCAAGTCAAGCAAGCTAGGGTTTTAACATTTCAAGTCATTCAAGATCATTTTTCAGACATTCAAGGGAAAAATCTTCATCTTTTGTTGAAAAATTCAAGATAAAACATCATGGCAAGGTATTAAATCCATTATTTCATGCTTCATTTCATTATCTCTTCATTTTGGTTTAATTACCTAAAAATGGGTTTGACCAAGGCAAACCCCCATGCCCTAACAATCAATATTTTCTCCTTCTCTCCTTGTGTGTTTACAGATTTAGGTATCTTTAAGGCTTGGAAATCATTAAAGATAAAGTTTCAAAGTTTTTGAAGACCTCTCCTTGTTGAACAAGTTAAAATATCCAATAAAAGTCACTTTCAATGCCTAAAATTAGACTTTCAGAGGCGAACACCAGTTAGGAATCGAAGTGCATATCAAGGGCTTCAGTTCCCACTTTTGGATTTTCAGAAATTCAAAAGTGGAATAATTCACCATTAGTGGCCAATAAGTCACACTTCCATGCCTGAAAAATATTTTCTATAGTTTTGGATACCCATTTGTCTAAAACTGGCTCAGGAACAGTTTCCTAGATATGTGACTAATTCACCCAGAATGAAGAATGAGTTCTATTAGGAAAATTTTTTAGCATCAACAACATTTTAGAAGTCATTTCCAGTCCCTAGCAAGTTCTCAGGTCCACATATTCCGTTTCATTCATTTTTGTTATCATTTACCTTCATTTTTAAGTGTTTTTGCATTTCACAATGTGTTTTCAAACAACTTCCCTTTCAATAGTTTTGCATTAATAATTAATATCTTTCATAAGTTTTTTACATTTAGATCAGCTTATTTAGACAGAATTCATCCATATTACATAATCTTGAATGTAGACATTGCCCATTTTGGCCCATCTTTCCCCTTTCAAGTGAAAAACCCTAAAAGGGCTAGAAAGACCTCAGGTGCCAAAAGATTTGTTTACAAGAGTGAGTATGCATTTTCAGACAAACAACCTAGATTTGATCCACATCATGTTGGAAAAATGGTCAAATATTGATCCACCTCTTTTTATTTTTGCTTAGTTTTGTTCTTTATCTTAGTCATTGACATTGCATGATCATGTATCTTGTTTTGTTGCATATTATATACTTTGTGCGTGTCCTTTTTGTGATTTTGTCGACTTGACGTAGGATCTTGGATCCTGGGGGCTTGACCTCCTCCTAGATCCTTGTTATCCTAGACCATCCACATTGGTATGATTGGACCCCTCTTGAATGTCTACTTTAGTGTGAGTTTGAAGTGCGTTCATCCCCTCACTAAAGTGGTGACTAAATGTAGTGTAGAAAAATGGGTCCCTTTACATTTTCACACTTGTTTGGGCCCTCCTTGTGGATTTTGGCTTAATTTTGCCTGATTTAGTGTTGTAATGTGGATGACACATTCACATTAGGTCTTGGGCCCTTGTGAACTAATGAATTTTAATGGTGCCTTGCAAAAGTTTTGTGAAGTGTTGTAACACACTTTCACACTTTTCTAGGGTTTTATCAATTAACCAAGAATAATAAACATAATTTTAATCATAATCAACCTTAATTTTTCCAAGTATTTCAAAGTGTTGTAAAGTGTTGTAACACACTTTCACACTTCTCTAGGATTTTCATTAATATTTGGGCTTTCTTATGCTTTAATTGGCCCTATTTTTGCATCCACAAGCCTCATTTATTGCATCTTTCTAAGGATAATCTTGACACCAATCATAATTCAGGTGTTTTTGTCTTGTGTGGCCCAAATTTATGGATCTGGGACTCATTTTCCACCTTGGGCGAATGAGTCCCACCTAGATTTTTTAGTCCCAAACCTATTTTTACACCTTTCTAAGAACTTTTCATTTTTGGTCCCATAAATTATGCTAGATGGGACTCATTCGCCATCTTGGGAAAATGAGTCCTATGTGACCAAAATTCAAATTTCTGGTAGGATTTTATTCTCCTAGATCCGATGTTGGCTTGTAGTGTTATAATTTCAGGAATTCTTGCATAGTTAAGTATAAATACAAGGTTCTTTCACTCATTTTCACCTAATACTTTTGTGAGATCATTCCTAATAGCAAATTGAGTTCACAAGAGCATCCAAGTGTCTTCAAGAGAATTCAAGAGCATTCAAGGGCACAATTATTCAATTGTTGCAGCAATTTAAGATCCATCATCATGGCAAGGTTTTAATTGTATTATTTCATATTCATGCTTCATTATCTT
>VDFB02124135.1:0-38975 GCA_007258455.2 Sequoia sempervirens | reverse complement strand
TGCTTATTCATCCATTTTGGCAGAGATTTTTAGAGATAATCATTAGTTGATAAAGGCGACTTAAGCAGAGATCATTCATCAGTGTTCTGGCACAAATCCCAAGGAGCCGTACTTATCATTTATTGCTGTACCTGGCCGTACCAGCATGGCCGTACTTTCCTTTCTCTGGAGAAACGTCTTCATTCCTCTGGTTCTGGCGATTGGATCTAGGGCGCTTGGGTCTACTGGAGGTTTAGCATTGATTTCTGAGCTGGAGATTCATCTATTTCATTGGGCCGTACCATTTTCTTCATGCATTTATTGCAGCATACAGCCGCCACCAGGTTTTCATAATAAATCTATATTCTCATTCATATGTTGTTATTTCTCTTTGTAAATGCTCTGGAAAAGTTAATAAATGATGCGCCTTGGTATTCTGAGCATTTCCTATGTATTACAATGCACATTTGAATTTATATGAATTTACTAGCATTTATTAGAAAAATCGCAGCATTTCATTTTGTCTGGAAAACCTTCAAAAATACAAAAAAACACAAAACTTGCAAAAAACCTCAAAATCAGTTAGGGTTTCGAATTGAGAACCATCAGGGTTCCGACAACAATCGATATGTTTGCAATACAATATATTTAAATATAATATTATTGCAATATATAATTACTAATAATATAGTAATATATAAATATTAATAATATAATTATAAGATAATAATATATAAATATTGTAATGCCGGTATTGGCATGGTGTGATGGTTTAAAGGTGGCATTGTTGTTCTTGCCACCAAGGTTCAAACCCCGTTGGGGTGGTATTGTTTAATGGTTGTATTCCGGTTCATAGCTCCGGTCAAAAGCGTTTACCCCTTGAATAAAATATATAAATATTGTAATAGTAATACAATACATAAATATAAATATAATTTTATATACAATATAATAGGCGTCAATCTGAAGGGGTATATATGTATATATATAATAATTAATTATAAACTATATTTATATAATAATATAATTATAAAATAATATAATATTATAATTATTGCACTACAATATATTTAAATATAATATTATTGCAATATATAATTACTAATAATATAGTAATATATAAATATTAATAATATAATTATAAGATAATAATATATATTTATCAAATATTGTAATAGTAATGCAATATATAAATATATATATAATTTTATATACAATACAATAGGCATCAATCCGAAGGGGAAAACTAATAATATAATTATAAGGTGAAGTGTTCAGAAGGTTTCAACTTTCAAGTATTCAAAAATAAATAGAGAAGGGGCCAAAATAAAAAAAATTCTTTCCAAAGGTTTACACAAAAAAGACGAAACGTGAATCATGGCGTAGGCCTATGATGGCATGAAAGCAGAAAGACAACACACAAACATCAACCAGAAGACAACACATTCACGAATCGCAGATCATAGACAAATGGTGGAAACCGTTGAAGTCGTCGCGCATGCCCTCGGCGCTGTTTTCCCCACTCCCGTCATCGTGATTTTCTTTCTGTTTCACTGAAAACCTAAACATCTACCTTCTTCACAATTTTTCCTTCAAAAAAGCGCAGCGTTTTTTTAGAAAAAAATTGGGACGCTTTTTTATGCGGTTTACTCGACGGCCCTACAGACGCACGATTACCCACGCATCTGGCATTTTTTGTCTGCGTTTTTCATCTATGATTTGGTATGCTTGGGGAATTTTTCTTGGCATTCGGAAATGGGGTGCTAATGAGATGCCTTCAATTTTTGATAAGTGAAACATTAATAGGCCAACCAATTTCAGATTTGATATTGTTGTCACTTGTTTATTTAGCAGTTTATCAAAAAACTATCTTCATCATTCATGGAACCTTGTGGTGGTTGTAGAGGAGGACCATTCTTTCCAGTCGATCAGAGTGTTTGTCTTGTTGTCTTGGATCGTATCAAGCGATGGGATTGCAGATTTGAACCTCTTCGAGGTGTCTTGGCAGAAGAAGGCTCATGGTGTAGCTTTCAAAATTCAAAGGGAATTCAGTTTGGAGCTAGAGGTTGCTTGTTTTGTAGAATCACTAGTGTGTCGAGTTCAGATTTGGTATGATGGGTTGGTTATTTTTATCAAAGTGGTGCAGCGGCAACTTGGTCGTTATTTCCATAGGTTGGTTTGGGATCCTAGAATCAAAGTTGATTGCAGTTTGTTTCAAACAAGTGGTTTTGTGATTGTGCTAACATTGCTTGAGGACAAGCAATATTTGAGAAGGGCGGACTGAAATGTCCCCAATTTTGAGTCAACATATGATTAAATAATTAATTTAATGTTGTCAAGAAAAGGTCGAAAAATAAAGACAACTTAAATTAATTATTGATGCAAAAGTAACTTATGTTTTGAAAAAGTTAAAATAAATAAATAAAGTTACTTTTGAGGGGGAATTCAAAAAAAGAATTAAAATTTAAATATGGAGAAAAGATGAGAAGTCAAGAAGACAAAAAGTTATGAAGAGGATTGAATAAAAGATGTCTGGAGCTTTTGTCCAAGCAGGCTGGATTTTGGTAATTGAAACAGGTTCTTGTTGGTGAACGTAGTTCACAGCCTTTCTGAGGTCGGAATCCCTTTGAAAGAAGATTGTCTTTGGTAATGAAAGATTTGCCCTGGTTGATAGCTGGAGAAGACATTCAGTTTTCTCGCTTGGTTTTAAAGATTGTTTGTTGATGACATTTGTAAGGACTTTTTAAAACGAATTTCAAAGTCATTATTGAATAGATTGTTTTATCAATTCCTTGCTGGAAGTGTTTGCAAATGAATTTTTAATGAAGATTTATGTATTCCAATTTGATATCAAGGTTTTGTATTGCATAATATTTTTGTAATTCCATTTGATATCAAAGTTTGGGCTTTTTGTGGGAATTTTGGGAGAAATCGAACAATTGATAAAGGGGTTGTTGTATTGGGTTATATCAAGTCATTCATTTGAAATAATCCAGAAGTAAAGAAAACTTTACTGGTTGTGGGCAATTATTTAATACAAATACTATGCTAATGCTTTCCAATTTCAAATGACTGAATTTCTCCTAAAAACAAATCTACTATGAATTATACACAAACATCATTCAATGCCATAGTGCCTTTGTTCATTCATTTTTGAAGAAGCCGATTATTTTAGGAATATCAATCAATTGTCTTATCATTTAATAGAAGTCGATGAATTTCTGCGACCTCTCTATACACCACTGCAATAATCCAAAGATTTCTTTATAGCCAGCATATAAAAACAACTGAAAATTGCTACGTTAATATATTGGGTGAGTATCGTGGGGCCAAGGAGAAGACGTGCGAGAATTGAATTTCATAATCAGGTCTCTTTAAAAGTCGCTCCTTGTAAAGATTGAAAAAAGAGTCGGGTTTTTAAAGTTTGATGGTTCAAATTATTGTAAGCTAATGCCAATGTAACTTTACTGTTGCCTTTCCTTTACACTTGGCATATTGGGTGACATGGAGAATGAATCGTCTCTTCAGCTTCATTGGTTCACACCTCTCATAGAAGAGGAATTAAATTCTAATTGGAGCCGCATAGTGTTGATGAGTGACGAATGGTGAGCCAATAATTTCTTAGTTTGCAATTAAAGATATCGCTTGGTTGTAAGTCAAAAATACTAACGAAGCCAGGAACAGTTGAAGAAAAGATTTAAATTGGGAGAAATCTTTTATCCGTGCCACTACATGGTTCAAGGTGAGTCATATCAATAATCTCATTGCAAAGGATCGATGCCCAAGGAAAAAAATGCTATTGCTACCAGGTTTTCCATGGAAGCTAATGTGTCTTACTTTGAAGCAAGTAGACGGCTTTAATTATTCTTTATATGAGACGAATTATGTATGAAGACATATTCGGGAGCTGCTTGAGGCCTGTTGATATTCAAAAGGGATGCTATAAGTTATGTTTGAACGGAATATATGTAAGCCTGCCCACATATATTTTATAGACGCCATTCATTAAAAAGGATTGAGCGGGAATATTAAGACTTGAACTATCAAAGCAAATACTTATGCTAGGCATGAGTCCAAGGGAAGTATGACGTGGCAGATTTCAGACCATGGTGTATGATAACGTGGAGCTTTCGATGGATGAAAAGAAGTTGGCAAAAGAGTCGATGAATATAGAGAATTGTATTTTTTGTAGCTGCAAGACTCCTGAAGTTGGGCATTCAAATTGTATATGATCATACAAACTGAAGGCAGCGAGTTGGATATATTCACAGGTCAGAATAATATATTTTTAATTTCTGGACATTTATGTTCTGTAATAAATTATGTTCTGGAGATTCTTTGAAGCTTGGAAGTTTGTAATTGTTAAAGGTTAGTACTAAAGAAAGTCTCAGTTGGCAAATGGTTGTAATTACCTGTGCAATATATCCGTTTGTAAGAGACCTGGTGTCTCTAAACCCCTGACCGAAGCTAATTATGCAGTTTCTTTGATGTTTTTGTTGTTTTGTCATTTTTTTGTAATTTTTGCAAAAGAGGGTTTATGCGATTTTGATAATAAATGCTTGAAAATTATATAAAATTACAAGAATATAAAATTCTGTAGCAAGTAACCTCTAGACTGAAGGCAAATGGTTGTATTATGACAAATAAATGATTACAACACTGAATCTGAAACATGCAGATAAAAAGGCAAACAATATGTATTATTTGAATAACCTGATTTATGATTGCAGCCGCCTGTAGAAGGCATGAAATAGTACGGCCAATCCAGAATACAGACTTCTCCCACCAAATGATGACCGCATATGCCTCTGGAGACCTAGGTGTCCACACTGGTAAAGTCAAAATGCAAAAAGGCAAGGCGATTGGCTATCTATAAGAAAGAAGTCCTTGTTGCTGTGAAGTACGGCCCAATAACCAGCAATAAATGAAATTCGTACAGCTGTAAGAGATGCCAATTGAAAGATAATGGACGGTCACTGAAAAGGATTTCCTTCTGGAAGGAAATCGATCCAAACCCTCAACCAAAAACTTCACAATATGCTCAATGATGACCTCTGAATAAAGCCACTCTACTGACAAGCTTTAGCTGAATCTTTCATAGCCTCAGTATGCCTGATTCTGAAGAGTTGGCATTCTCCAAAACCTGATTGCAGAAACCCTTGTTTCTCCAACTCCAAATGTTCTTAGAGAGAAAAGACAAAATTTGAATAATCAATCAATAATGAGTTCTATTTTGCCTTTGAGAAATAAATACTTCATCAAAGAAGTCGACCCCCTCAAAAGAGCAATTAAACAAGCATTTAATAATATTAAATTTGCCCTTGAGTCCTTTATTAAATTATC
The DNA here is from genome assembly GCA_007258455.2 of Sequoia sempervirens. NCBI lineage: Eukaryota > Viridiplantae > Streptophyta > Pinopsida > Cupressales > Cupressaceae > Sequoia > Sequoia sempervirens. The sequence goes on along the minus strand of VDFB02124135.1, from coordinate 33,653 downwards.
ATTAAAGTGGCATCCCTTTTCTCCATGAGTAATTAATACTCATTAATTAATAATCGCCTCTTTTAATATAAAGTATTAAATACCTTATATTATTCCATCAATAATTTAATATTTCATTAATTGACTTTATAATATAAAGTCACAACATTAATAATTCTCCAAATATCATTAAATGCTCAAATATTCACTGTTTGCTCACCAAATTGTCAAACTAGGTCGAAACTGCGATGACCAACTGAACCAGGTGCCCTGCCAGAACTAGTAACCCCTGTTGGCCTGACTTACTATAAATAGTAAGTGTCTGAATATCACTCTGTAAGTCTTTGCAAAGGCCCAAACCAACTGATGGAGTAATGTCCCAAAACTCAGGATAATGCCAAAAGCAACCCTCTAATCACATATGTCAGCCTACGAGGCTCTGAATGATAGGCTAACCCCTCAAACCCCTGAACTGCCTAGGAAGGGGACATTACACTGTTATTCTGAAAAATTACAGAATTCTGAATATTACAGTTTGGTCTTTGTGAGCATTGTGGCAGTTTGATCTTTGTGAGTATTGTGGCTAGTGATTTCTTATATTGTATAGCCAATTTCTGTGATGGTTCAACAGGTAAATACTATGCCAAATGTTTAGGACTTGTGTTTCTTTTCTTGCAATATATATATATATAATTTATGTGATGGTTCAACTGGTAAATACTATGCCAAATGTTTAGGACTTGTGTTTCTTTTCTTGCAATATATATATATATATATATATGTATCTCATGAGCCAAATTGGTAATATATAAAAGGAGAAAACTCAGAACAGCCTACACTCCAATTGTTTAACAAAATGATCACCTGTTAGGAATTAGGAAACTTGGTGTTGTTTTGAAAAAATTTCTTCTCAATTTAGGGTGTCTCATTAAAGCCACATTGACAGACCCAAGTGTAGAATAGGGCCAAAGAGACAAACCTGCCTATATATTCAACTACCACATCAAAAGGTACCCTTGTTTGTATGCTAAAAAATTTGGCTTGAGGGAAATAGACAACTGCTTATCAGAAAGCCAGAACAATATATGCCATTGGCACCAAAACACCAAGGTTACATGACTAACTCATGATCAATGGTAACCACCAATGTAACTATCATGCTTGACCTTAATTATTGGTTATGGATATGAACAAAGTAAAGGAAAAGCATTAGAATGGAGGCAAAAAAGTCTACAAAGGGGTGGATTTTTGTAGGAGTTATTAAGGAAAGGAGAGGGGGTTGGGAAAAAGGAGGGAAAGGGCAAATGAGGGTGTGTGTTAAGAGGGAGAGAAGACATGCATGGCTTTAGACCATGTGAAGGTTCAATCTTTGAACCAGGAGATGTGTCAAGTGACTAGGAGAGTTAACGACTTCAGTAGAGAGATGATTGTTTAAGTTTCCTCATGACTAGAAACTGAAGTGGTGGATAGATTTAAGGCCACTTGACATATAATGGGTTCTGCAAGAGATTGCAATTCCTCCCATTCAAATGTATTTTCTATTTCCACATGTTTGACCCCTTCAATTACCAAAATGTCTACCACCAAATTTTTATGCCGGCCCTTGTGAAGAAGCTTTACTTCCTAGAAAGTTTGCATGAGAAGCATAGTTATTAGATTTTCCATTATCCAAGCAGCAGCTTTAAGTTTTCTTGTTTTGCCTTAAATTATTTGAGATAGAATGGTACATCCCACTGTTTGCTTTTAGAAACCTTGTTTCTTTCTTTCTAGATGTGCTATATATAATAAATCCCAAAATGAGAGCAGGCAATATGTTGATACTCATCATACCCATATCAAGATTTATTGATTTGAATAGGGTGCTAAAAAGATTATGGATTTGAAATATGCTAACCAATTTTTTCGAAGGAATAACACAAAATAACCAGCAATAGATGATTGGATTAGCGTTAGCCTCAAATTAAAATCTGAACTTGAATGGAAGATACTGAACTTGAACTGAAGAAACTAAACTTGAATGGAAGAACTACTCAACGTCAAGAATGTGCACTCAAGATCCCACTGAGGGCGAGGTGCTAACATATGACGGAGTCTAAGAAATTGAAATTATAAACTGTTAGGCGGATAACCAGCCATGAGAAACAATTCCACGCTACCACCAAACAGTGGGGGGGAAAGATTACAAATTAAAGCAATTCATCCGCTGCGGCGGGCATCCACAATGCTGTGGGGATTCACCACTATGAGTGGGTATGAGATATTACAATCAACTTAACCTCACTGGCGGTAAACCATCCAGGGGACTTATGTGAGAAAAAACAGAAAGAAATTGCAGCAAATTAAACTGGAACAGTACTACTGTTTACAGTTTGTACAATGTGAAATAAGCTGCAAATTACATAAGAAATATAGTAATCCTCAGATACAAGATTAATAGATGTTTTTCAATGATATTTTAACTCTCTAACAGCTGCTAATGAATCAGAAATCAGAACTTCAACAATCTGATGTAAAAACAGAAAACTGGAAATTTCAATCTGCAACTGTGAGAATCAATGAAATTATCATAACTCACTCAATTCTTCTCTGAATGACGCGAAATAAATTGCAAATGCTCCTTACAAGTCTGGCGCCCAAGTTAGAATCCAGAAACAGCAAACAAAGTCTCTAATTTATTTGGCACGAATCCCAATGCAGCTCTAAATGGTGCGGCCCCTTGAGAAAATCGATTTTGCAAGATAAAATCAGCAACTTCAAATTAAATTCTGATTTTTGGTGGAAGTTGGCGCCTCAAGTCAACAATTAGATTGCTCAAACACCCAGAACTAAATAAAAATCACTCCACAAGATATGAACAGAAAACAGCTTCAGCTGTAGCAAAACCAGGAAATTCAAAACTGTAGAATTCACCAAAATTCTCAACCTTTGTTGCTCAATCTGCTAGTCTGATGTGAGAAGCAGCAATGTTCCAACTAGGTGTTGTATTTCAAACACGAAATTGGGAATGGGCTAGGAGGTAGCATCCTCGAAGCAATAGCAAAATGTCCATAGTCATTTTGACAGCATAACAGTAAGGTAATTGATGGATAATAATGCTGGAGCCAAGACCTTCAATAAATAAGAACTCAACAAGACTCTTCAAACGCCTGAGAAGCAACTCAAAAGACACAAGAGACTCCTCCAATTCTCAAGACCAGTCAACTTCTCAAGTGGCGTCCCAAAAGGCCTTCAAATATTACACTTTATTAAAAAATATAAAGTGGCGTCCACTTCAAGATAAAGAAATATTTGAATAAAGATTAATTAATCTTTTGATGAGGGCGTACCCTTCATGGCCCCACTTTAAAACAACTTTTAAGTTAACTCCTTAGGCCAAGGTGGGGGTCAACAGTGAAATAGAACAAAATGCCAATAATATAATATTTTTGCCAACTGAAGACCAAACCAAAATATAACAACTGCTCCAACTGCTAAGGATTAAGAATAGACAACTGCAACTGCCACAACTAGCATTTACTAAAAATAGTAAATAATATGAATGCCACAGAAAACCAAGCCCAAGAAACCCTAATTTTCACCTCATTCCAGTCTACGGGTTCCGGAATAGACTGAAGAACTGCAAAGCTGATCACTGATGAGAAGGGGACATTACAGTCCGCCCTCCTCGAAATTGCTTGTCCCCAAGCAACTGCAAAGATGGATGCAACAAAATCTGTTCACCTTCCCACGTAGCATCTTCAATAGGCAAATTCCTCCATCTAACCAAATATTCTTTGATTGTCCTTCTTCTCAAAGAACGTTCTCTAGTGTCAAGGATCTCTTCTGGAATCAACACATGACCTTCCTCATCCAATGGAGGTAATTCTGATGTAGCCACCACATTGTGTCCAATTGCCTTCTTGAGGCGAGAACATGAAAAACATTATGTATTTTCTTTCAGCTGAAGTTCACTCATAAGCAACTTCCCCAATCCTTTTGGTGATTTTGAAAGGACCATAAAAGCGTGGCTTCAACTTTTCTGCACCACTCTTCTTGAGAGAAGCTTGTCTATATGGCTGAAGCCTCAAATAGACCATGTCCCCAACTTCAAAAGACCTTTCCACACGCTGCTGATCAGCGTATAACTTCTGCTGATTTTGAGCTTGTTGCAGATTTTCCTTAAGAGTTCTCAAGATGTCTTGGCTTTGTTGTAACATATCTAGTGCTTGTGGAGCTCTACTATCACCAAACACTAAATCAACAAAATTAGTAGCCTCATAACCATAAAGTGCCTTAAAAGGAGACATCTTAATTGACATGTGATAAGAAGAGTTGTAACAATACTCTCCTAAATGAAGCCATTTAATCCAAGCTCGCTGCTGTCCTGAAACATAGTTCCTTAAGTAGCCCTCTAACCACTTGTTAACAATTTCTGACTGCCCATCGGTTTGTGGGTGATAACTTGTGCTTGGAGTAAGCACTGTCCCACTCAATCTGAAGATCTCCTGCCAAAAAACACTTAGGAACTTGCTGTCCCTATCACTGACAATTGTTCTAGGCAACCCATGCAAACGAAACACCTCTCTAAAAAACAACTCAGCCACTTGAGCTGCTGTAAATGAAGTGGTAACAGCAAAGAAATGAGCAAATTTCGTTAGTCTATCAACCACAACAAATATACAATCACGTCCTTGCACCTTGGGCAACCCCGTGATAAAGTCCATGGCAATACTTTCCCACTTCTGATTTGGAATAGGTAAGGGCTGAAGCAGACCAGCAGGAAAAGAGTGTTCATTTTTATTCCTTTGACAAATAGGACACTCTCTAATGTAATTCAAGACTTCATCTTTCAAACCTTTCCAAGTGAATCTTTCACGAATCTGCTTATAAGTCTTGAAAATCCCTTGATGACCAGCAAGGGGAACATCATGAAAAGATTGTAGAATCTTTTTCTTAAGCTTAGATTCTTGCACTAAAAAGATTCTATCTTTGTAATAAATTAATCCATCAACCAACTTATACCTTTCATCAACCAAATGACCTTCTAACAAGCTGGTTGCAAACTGATTTTTAACATAATCAGCAGCAATTAATTCTTTCCAATCAGCTGATAACTCACAAATTGATTGCAAATGAGGCCTTCTAGAGAGAGCATCAGCAACTATATTATTTTTTCCTTTGACATATTCAATGTCAAAGTCATATGCTTGGAGTTTACTTACCCATTTTTGCTGCCTTTCATTCAATTCCTTTTGGCGCATAAAATGTTTAAGACTGTTGTGATCAGTCTTAACAACAAATTTACTTCCCACCAAGTATTGACGGAATTTAGACAAAGCATGCATGATGGCAAGCATCTCTTTGTCATAAATAGAGTAAGTTTTTTCTGCCCCTCTCAACTTTCTACTCTCGAAGACAATAGGATGTTTGTCTTGCATTAGGACAGCTCCAACTCCTTCTCCTGAAGCATCACATTGTAATTCAAAAGGTTTTGAAAAATCCGGAAGTGCCAATACTGGACACGAACTCATGATTTGTTTAAACTTATCAAAAACCTCTTGTGCTTGCTTAGTCCAAAGAAAAGCTCCTTTCTTTGTAAGATCTGTCAAAGGTGCTGCTTGATGAGAATAACCTTTAACAAATCTTCTATAGAATCCACATAACCCTAAAAACCCTCTCAAATGAGAAATAGTCTTAGGAGTTGGCCAATCAAGAATGGCCCTTATCTTTTCTGGATCCACTTTCACCCCCTTTGAACTGATAATGTGGCCAAGGTATAAAAGTTCTTCCAACCCAAACTCACACTTTGATTCTTTGGCGAATAAACATTCCGCCTCTAAAATGTTAAGCACTTCTTCCAAATGCTTAAGGTGCTCTTCCCATGACTTACTGAATATGAGAATATCGTCGAAGAAGATGAGCACAAACTTCCTCAACTGCTGTCTAAAAATCTTGTTCATACAAGATTGGAATGTGGCTGGTGCATTTGTCAAACCAAAAGGCATGACAAGAAATTCAAAATGCCCAAAGTGGCATCTAAACGCTGTCTTTTCTATATCCTCCTCCCTCATTCTGATTTGGTGATAGCCCGAACGAAGATCAATCTTTGAGAAGAACATTGCCCCATGGAGCTCATCAATAAGCTCATCAATCCTAGGGATAGGATATCTATTCTTGATGGTTTTCTGATTTAATGCGCGATAGTCAACACACATACGCATTGTACCATCTTTCTTTTTGACCAGCACTACTGCTGAAGCAAATGGACTCTTGCTTGGTCTAATAAAACCACTTTCCAACAGCTCCTTGATGGCTTTTTCAATTTCATCTTTCTGCCTCTTTGGATAGCGGTAAGGTGTAGTAATGACTGGTTTTGCTCCTTCTTCTAACTCAATCACATGCTCAGAACCTCTTTCAGGAGGTCTTCCAGGAGGTAAGCTTCCAAAGACTTTACTTTTCTTTGAAAGTAAGGCTTGAATATCAGGATGATATTGCCTTTTTTCCTCAACCGGATCAGCTGGTAAAACCATACATTCAGCAGCCCATTCAACTTGATCATGGCGGATCAGCCTTTCCATCCTTTTCAAAGACACAATTCGAGGGCCTCCATTTGACATCCCTCTTAAAACAACCTTCCTTCCATTAGACTGAAATTTCAGCTCCATGGTTTGCAAATTCAATGTGATCTCACCAAGAGATCGCAGCCATTGTATGCCTAACACAACATCAGTGTCTCCTATACCCACCACATAAAAATCATCCTTAATTTCATGATTCCCTAATTGCAAAGATAGATTAGGAATTCTCCTTGTGCAAGACATAGTGAAACCATCAGCAACCATTACTTTGAAACCATCAAAATCTTCAGTCTTTAAACCTTTTCTAGCAACTAGTCCTTCATCAATAAAATTGTGAGTTGCTCCGGTATCAATTAGAGCAACTATCCTTTGTGAATTTACCACTCCATGAACCCTGAAAGATTCATTCTTTTGAAAACTAGATAGTTGTGCAAAAGCACTACCATCTCCAACCTCTTCGGACTTGTCTTCTTGAACTTCTTCACCTTCACTACTTGCTGATTCGTATTGCTGATCAGACGAATCAGATTCTGATCCATAATCAGAATAGCCCTCCATTTGAACTACTTTGCCTCTTCCATAGCAACGGTGGCCTTTCACCCAAGGCTCACGACAAGTGAAGCAAACTCCATCCTTTCTAAGCTGTTCTTTGAGCTCTTCGGACAGCCTTGGTGGGAACTTCTTGGGCAGATTTGAAGATGGCTTTTTATCCTTCTTATGGCTGAATGTTTTTGAGTGAAATTTAGGTCTTGGGGCTGCCAACTTGTCATGTCTCCGAATTAGAACACTAAAATTACTATGCATTGAGATGCAAATACGTAAAAACAATACATGTTAGAATATAAATGCGAATAAAATATAAATATATAAATTTATAATTACAATTATCAAGATAGTATTATAATTACAAAGTATGGACACAAAAAAATAATATAAAATAAATATGAAAATAAAATTATAAGTAATTACAATCTAATATTATTAATATAATTGTAATTATCCTAAGATAATATTATAATTATTACCAAATATAACACTATAAATAACAAATGAAATAACTAACAATTTAAATATTATCATCATAAATATTAAATACATAGATGAGTCTAATCTATAAAATAATAATATCTTAATGGACTACAGCAGTCCAAATAATAATTATAAATCACTTTATGGAATCTTAAAGCATCGATTCAAATAAAAGACATGCTAAACAAGCAGCGATCATAACAAGAATAAGAAAAAGCTGCGATTAAAGACTAACAAGGCAGTAACGGGTGTCTTTAAAAGGCAGCGTGGGTTCAAGAGGTATTGTGACCATTCAAGAGGTCGCCTCTTTTTAAAAGAAACGCCTCTCTTCACTTTATGAGAGGATATAAAACATAGAAAATATGGAATGATTAAAAGGAGAGGTCTATATGGTGCTCGCTGAGTTTAGAGAGAGACACGTTGGCAGTAAAGACCAATAAAACATTAAAGACGTAAAGATTTTTAACAAAAAGAATATCTTCTAATATTAAACGGATAGAGGAAGGAGTAAAAGCAAGGATAGGAGGAATAGATTCGGATAAAGGAATCATAAAAAAAAAGGACAAAAATATATATAATCTGAGCAAAAGAATCAGCGAACTATTTAGGAAGGTATTTCTAATTCCTACAATCTGTGATACTTAATTATTTATATTCATAGCATCGTGGACTTAAAAAAAAGAAAAAAGAAAAGGAAAAGTCTGCAGATCAATCAGGAATAAAGAGGTAAGTGTCTTTCATGAATTTAAATGAGAAGTGATAAAAGCTTTGTGTATTTAGAGAATGAAATTTGTTAAATACATTATGAATTTGAATGTTGATGATTGGCATGTATGTTAGCGATTTAAATAATAGTTGATGATTGTTAAAGGTGTTTTAAATAGATTATGATTTATAAATATATTTAGATATATTATGGCTAATGTTATATAAATAGGTTTAAATATATTATGTGGACAATCATATTTAAATATATTTATGATTGAAAAATATTCAATTAAGGACTGATTATATATATAGAGAGAGAGAGAATGGTTGCTATATATATTGTAATTTGTATATTTGGTAAATAAATTATTGAATGCCGTTTATACTAAGATACAGATAAATATATTTAAGTATGTTATGATTTGAATATATTAGGATAGATAAGTATATTAAGAGTTGGGATGACATATTAATAATTGATAAATATATATTAAGATTCATAGTTACATCTTAGATTGTGGACACATACAATATATACATATAGTATATATATATATATATATATATATATATATATATTATTTACGATTATCCAATAATGACATTTACAACAATTATTGAGCCTTCTAAGTAATAATGACTCTTTGGTATAATAGAATTCTATCTATGAGATCATGAAAGAAGTAAAATCTACCCTAGTGAAACATATTATAGAAGAATCACTCATAGTGAAGGAAATGAATAATCCTTTGACAAGAATGAAATATTGATCTTATTAGATGTTATCATTGAAACTTATTGATCTCTAACGTTTCTAATGTCTCCTCGAGAACACTTTGAATGCAAGGTTTGGGGTTTAAGTTCTTCCACTAGAAAGGGGACATTACAAGTGGTATCAGAGCAACTTTCCTGCCATCCTGTGAAAATCATGTATGCAAACCGACCAAGAAAAAGGTATGCTCTATTGCAGATCAGGTATGGGTCACATCCCTTCTAAAATTATGAGAAACAATGACATTATTTTGGCAGATAAATAAGAAAATTAAATCACTGATGAATAGGCATATCTAAATATCATTAATAAATATACCTAAATATATGTGAACTGATGAGTACATAATAGGCAATTGATAAATACAACTTACGCATAATAATACTTGTCTAATGGATGTAATTTATTCTAGGAATGTATGTTACTATTATAGTATTGCTAATATGTTATTTTGAATTGGACAACTAACGATGTTATGATGATCTATCATTCTCTTAAAACATAGTATAAGAAGGTGACATCGTTTGATGAAGGTTTCTACAGCTTAAAGTGGTAAGTTTTAGGTGCGTATTTTCATAGCCCTAATCAGCAATACCTTTATAGTTGTAAAACAATATTTGTTAAACATGTTATAAATGATGGATAAGGGATTGGTAATTAATTTAAGGACTAATGCATATGATAAATAGATTATTAACATCTTAATGAATCCATGAATCCTCCTAGAATGTTGTAATTGTGGGTAACTTGTTAATATGATAATCATTAGATGCAAATTTTTTGTATCATCAAACAATCATGTAGTTGGCTGGGGATGGAACCGATAGGTTGAGCAAATACTAGAGTCCCTTCATAGTAGACCACCCTCATTGGATGACTGTAGGTCTGCCAACGAGGGCCGAGGGGGTCATTTCCACGGGTGTTGGTTGGCCGCTCTCGGGCTAAGAAGGGAGTGCTCTAAAGGCCTCCTATGGGAATCCTTCCTCCAAACTATCGCATGGACTGTGTGTCTGCCCATCATCAAATTATGGACTCTCTCTCTCTTTCAGTCATAAGGGTAGGGAATTGAATATTCATTGAGGAGTGCAGATGACTAGGATCCCTTCAAGGTAGGCCACCCTCTGTAGGCGGACTGCGGTCTGTCACCGAGGGCCGAGAGGGTCATTACAACGGGCGTTTGTTGACCGCTCTCGGGCTGAGAAGGTTATCACTAAGGGCACTCTCCTGTGTATTCACTTCCCCTTCACCTATGAATGTGGGAGCAAAGGAGTAATAATTTGAAAATGTTCTACAAATACTTAATCTAGTCAAATAAAATAAATGTGTACTTTGGTTGCTATTCTTATTTTATGCTGTTTTAATTACAATCAAATAAATATGTGCTTTAGTTACGGTTCTTATTTTATGAAATATTGAATTTCATAGGTCATTTCTTAAATATCCAAAAAGGGGAACATCATCCTTGTGCGTGATCCACTCTGCCCCATTTGGGAATTGGATGATCAAAGAGATGATAACTTGGGTGTTTTAATATCTATTTAGTTGCTTAGAAATTTATAGGTTGAATGCATGATTACATATGATTTACCAGTGATTAATATGATAAGAATGGTTTTCATGATTTCATTATGTTTGATTAATATCTTTCAAGTTAGTATTTTTATTTTATGAAGTATGATTGTACCTCATTAGTGTATATACTAGATGACCTTGGGATTGTGGAGGGGTCCACGGTGTAGTATGGGATGCACTAAATCCCTTTCCCCAACTGTCTGATAGTATATTTCATGCGTGTGTGATTGTATTTGAGTGTATACTTTATGACTTGTGGTTGAATTTGCAATTGGGTATATACTCTATGATTGCATTTGTATTTGAGTGTATACTCTATGATTGTATGTGTATTTGAGTTGACTTGTGACGATATTTGAGTGTATATGATCTTGTATTTATATTTGAGTGCATATTTGATGGATTGTACCTAAATTCAAGATGTATTTGTATTCAAGTGTATACCATCTGACCTTGTATACTCTGTGACCTTGAATTCAAGTGTGTCCTTCGTGACTATGTAAGATGTATATGACATGGTATTTGCAGTGACTTATATTCAAGTGTATACATTGCGACTTATATATTCATACGTATGCTTTGTGACTTCCTGCACTCGTGCATATACTTCATGTTTTACCAAAATTATGTTATTTTGTTTTTGTTTTTGTTTTTGTTTTTTTTTTGGATAGCATCCTACTTGTCATTTCGTGACTGATGTACGCTTATGTGACTACTCCATTCTTAAGTGTATGCTTGTGTTTGCGTAATTCATGCCTGTATGTAATTGTTTGTGCCTGTTGAGTGCATCTACATTGCTTCCTGCCTTATGAGTATTTATGAATTGGATACCTTTGAGTTTATGTGCTTTATGTATAATTGCATGATTTAGATGCCTTGTGTGTAATTTACTGCTCATTGCTCCTATGAGAATTTTCCTCATATTGAGTATCTTACTCCATGTATTTATGTGTATTTTGTGTATTCGTATGCTTTATGTGTAATCTATGATTATGCTCTATACATGTATTCATGTTTGCTCCATGCTTCATATCTTGTATGCATTTATATTCAACATGACTGCCTTGCAAATAAATTCTTGATGTGTTTCATGATTGGTGTGTTTTCAGCATGTCTGCTCCATTCTCATGCGTACTATGGTTGACAAGCGTATGCTTTATATGTTCAAGTATATATTTCTAATTGAGCATGTTTACTTCTTCGAGTGTATTTGCATACCTTGAGTGTATTAAGTGCCTTACTTATATTTCTTAAGTGTGTTCATCCTGTCCTGCGAGTGATTATGTGTTTGCTATATATTTGTCATGACTTCAGCATGATTAATTCATAAAAGCTTATGTATGATTAATTTATGTTTGTCAAGATTCAAGTGCCTTCTTAATACCTTGGATAGACTTATGTGTCTTCAATGTTCTCCCATGGCTTCAGGTGTTACTGACCTTATTTCCAATGTGATTATGGCTTACAATATCTTATGTGCATACCTTGTAACTGTTTCAGATATGATAATTTGTTTCATGTATGGTATGTATTCAACATGAGTGATTATATGTGTACCTATCATATGCCATTGATTGCTACATATCTGAAATATCTTCTCTATGTCTGATGTGATTGATGCATTTCTAGCATGAGTGTCTACATGTATGATTTGCATATAACCTTTGCATGTTTGCAACATAGCTACACCATGTGTGTTTATAATCGCTTATGCTTAACAATGATAAAAGACTTTCTTAGTAGATTAATTGTAATTCATGTTTGAGATTGCTTGAGGACAAGCAATTTCGGGCGGGGTGGACTGTCATGTCTCCGAATTAGAACACTAAAATTACTATGCATTGAGATGCAAATACGTAAAAACAATACATGTTAGAATATAAATACGAATAAAATATAAATATATAAATTTATAATTACAATTATCAAGATAGTATTATAATTACAAAGTATGGACACAAAAAAAATATATATATAAAATAAATATGAAAATAAAATTATAAGTAATTACAATCTAATATTATTAATATAATTGTAATTATCCTAAGATAATATTATAATTATTACCAAATATAACACTATAAATAACAAATGAAATAACTAACAATTTAAATATTATCATCATAAATATTAAATACATAGATGAGTCTAATCTATAAAATAATAATATCTTAATGGACTACAGCAGTCCAAATAATAATTATAAATCACTTTATGGAATCTTAAAGCATCGATTCAAATAAAAGACATGCTAAACAAGCAGCGATCATAACAAGAATAAGAAAAAGCTGCGATTAAAGACTAACAAGGCAGTAACGGGTGTCTTTAAAAGGCAGCGTGGGTTCAAGAGGTATTGTGACCATTCAAGAGGTCGCCTCTTTTTAAAAGAAACGCCTCTCTTCACTTTATGGGAGGATATAAAACATAGAAAATATGGAATGATTAAAAGGAGGTCTATATGGTGCTCGCTGAGTTTAGAGAGAGACACGTTGGCAGTAAAGACAAATAAAACATTAAAGACGTAAAGAGATTTTAACAAAAAGGAATATCTTCTAATATTAAACGGATAGAGGAAGGAGTAAAAGCAAGGATAGGAAGAATAGATTCGGATAAAGGAATCATTTTAAGAAAAAGGACAAAAATATATATAATCTGAGCAAAAGAATCAGCGAACTATTCAGGAAGGTATTTCTAATTCCTACAATCTGTGATACTTAATTATTTATATTCATAGCATCGTGGACTAAAAAAAAAAGGAAGGAAAAGTCTGCAGATCAATCAGGAATAAAGAGGTAAGTGTCTTTCATGAATTTAAATGAGAAGTGATAAAAGCTTTGTGTATTTAGAGAATGAAATTTGTTAAATACATTATGAATTTGAATTTAAATAATAGTTGATGATTGTTAAAGGTGTTTTAAATAGATTATGATTTATAAATATATTTAGATATATTATGGCTGATGTTATATAAATAGGTTTAAATATATTATGTGGACAATCATATTTAAATATATTTATGATTGAAAAATATTCAATTAAGGACTGATATATATATATATATATAGAGAGAGAGAATGGTTGCTATATATATTGTAATTTGTATATTTGGTAAATAAATTATTGAATGCCGTTTATACTAAGATATAGATAGATATATTTAAGTATGTTATGATTTGAATATATTAGGATAGATAAGTATATTAAGAGTTGGAATGACATATTAATAATTGATAAATATATACATATATATTAAGATTCGTAGTTACATCTTAGATTGTGGACACATACAATATATACATATAGTATATATAACATATATTATTTACGATTATCCAATAATGACATTTAAAGCAATTATTGAGCCTTCTAAGTAATAATGACTCTTTGGTATAATAGAATTCTATCTATGAGATCATGAAAGAAGTAAAATCTACCCTAGTGAAACATATTATAGAAGAATCACTCATAGTGAAGGAAATGAATAATCCTTTGACAAGAATGAAATATTGATCTTATTAGATGTTATCATTGAAACTTATTGATCTCTAACGTTTCTAATGTCTCCTCGAGAACACTTTGAATGCAAGGTTTGGGGTTTAAGTTCTTCCACTAGAAAGGGGACATTACACAACTCCATGCTCCTAGCTTTCTTGATGGCTTCATCTAATGTTGGAGGATCAAATGCTTTGACCCAACCCTTCAAAGGCTCCATTAAACCTTCAGCAAAAAGAACTACAAGTCTTCTTTCAGTAATGTTTGGCACCATTACTGACAACCTCTGAAAATCAGCCACATAACTTTCTAAAGATCCTTGCTGTTTCAACTGTGCCAATTCTCTAAATTTCAATTCCGGATCTTTGGTGTCAAATCTCTCAATCAGCTTATTGGTAAACTCTCCATATGTGCGAATAAGGTTATGGCCAAGAGTGACCAAACCGTGAGTCCACCATTCATGAGCTATGCCATCTAAGTGCAAGGTAGCAAATTTGATAGCATCTTCTTCCGGCATAGGTCTAAGGGAGAGGTAGTTATCTAACTTTTGCACCCATGACCTGGCTGTACACTTGTTACCACCATCAAAATGTTCCATAGTGATCTTTCCCAATGCTTGGTAAAAATCATTTCTAGGGCCTGCAGGAGGACGTTGATCATTCCTACCACCATTTCTCCGACTCCTTTGATTCATGAATTGATCAAAGGTCCATGCTCCTCTCAAGTCAAGAGGTAAAGAAACATACTCCATATAGGCTTGACGAGCATCATCAGCAAAGTTTGGAGTAGCCTCAACTGGTTGTTGCTCTTCCCTTGGTGTGAAAACAGGAAAGAGGGGTCTAGAGGATGACCCACTATGAATTGTAGTATGCTGACCTACAATTCTGTCTCTAGTATTCACCTCAGGACTGCCACTATTATTATTTCCATTCACTCCACTATTTTCTCCAGCTGAGTTATTTTGGGGCTGAATAATACTCTGAGCTGCTTGCTGATCCAACTTGGATAACAAACGGGACATCATATCTATCATCCCGTCAAACTTCTTCTCCACTCTATCCCTCTCTTCATTATCTCTTCTTACTGAATCTGACATTATGACAGTTGTGTGATCAACCACTTCCACTGAATTATCTGAACCTTCTACTGTTTTACCAAGGTCTCTTAGAACTGCTGAGAAGGTATCTGCCTCAGGAACGGGCGGAAACTGATGCTGATTTCTGGCCTGACTTCTAGTGTATGGCCTAGTGTCTTTTTCACTCATCAGTTAACCACTGCAATTTGCCACAGGATGGCAGGGTCTTCTGCTCTGATACCACTGAAATATGCTAACCAATTTTTTCGAAGGAATAACACAAAATAACCAGCAATAGATGATTGGATTAGCGTTAGCCTCAAATTAAAATCTGAACTTGAATGGAAGATACTGAACTTGAACTGAAGAAACTAAACTTGAATGGAAGAACTACTCAACGTCAAGAATGTGCACTCAAGATCCCACTGAGGGCGAGGTGCTAACATATGACGGAGTCTAAGAAATTGAAATTATAAACTGTTAGGCGGATAACCAGCCATGAGAAACAATTCCACGCTACCACCAAACAGTGGGGGGGAAAGATTACAAATTAAAGCAATTCATCCGCTGCGGCGGGCATCCACAATGCTGTGGGGATTCACCACTATGAGTGGGTATGAGATATTACAATCAACTTAACCTCACTGGCGGTAAACCATCCAGGGGACTTATGTGAGAAGAAACAGAAAGAAATTGCAGCAAATTAAACTGGAACAGTACTACTGTTTACAGTTTGTACAATGTGAAATAAGCTGCAAATTACATAAGAAATATAGTAATCCTCAGATACAAGATTAATAGATGTTTTTCAATGATATTTTAACTCTCTAACAGCTGCTAATGAATCAGAAATCAGAACTTCAACAATCTGATGTAAAAACAGAAAACTGGAAATTTCAATCTGCAACTGTGAGAATCAATGAAATTATCATAACTCACTCAATTCTTCTCCGAATGACGCGAAATAAATTGCAAATGCTCCTTACAAGTCTGGCGCCCAAGTTAGAATCCAGAAACAGCAAACAAAGTCTCTAATTTATTTGGCACGAATCCCAATGCAGCTCTAAATGGTACGGCCCCTTGAGAAAATCGATTTTGCAAGATAAAATCAGCAACTTCAAATTAAATTCTGATTTTTGGTGGAAGTTGGCGCCTCAAGTCAACAATTAGATTGCTCAAACACCCAGAACTAAATAAAAATCACTCCACAAGATATGAACAGAAAACAGCTTCAGCTGTAGCAAAACCAGGAAATTCAAAACTGTAGAATTCACCAAAATTCTCAACCTTTGTTGCTCAATCTGCTAGTCTGATGTGAGAAGCAGCAATGTTCCAACTAGGTGTTGTATTTCAAACACGAAATTGGGAAGGGGCTAGGAGGTAGCATCCTCAAAGCAATAGCAAAATGTCCATAGTCATTTTGACAGCATAACAGTAAGGTAATTGATGGATAATAATGCTGGAGCCAAGACCTTCAATAAATAAGAACTCAACAAGACTCTTCAAACGCCTGAGAAGCAACTCAAAAGACACAAGAGACTCCTCCAATTCTCAAGACCAGTCAACTTCTCAAGTGGCGTCCCAAAAGGCCTTCAAATATTACACTTTATTAAAAAATATAAAGTGGCGTCCACTTCAAGATAAAGAAATATTTGAATAAAGATTAATTAATCTTTTGATGAGGGCGTACCCTTCATGGCCCCACTTTAAAACAACTTTTAAGTTAACTCCTTAGGCCAAGGTGGGGGTCAACAGTGAAATAGAACAAAATGCCAATAATATAATATTTTTGCCAACTGAAGACCAAACCAAAATATAACAACTGCTCCAACTGCTAAGGATTAAGAATAGACAACTGCAACTGCCACAACTAGCATTTACTAAAAATAGTAAATAATATGAATGCCACAGAAAACCAAGCCCAAGAAACCCTAATTTTCACCTCATCCAGTCTACGGGTTCCGGAATAGACTGAAGAACTGCAAAGCTGATCACTGATGAGAAGGGGACATTACAGATTCCTTAGTTGAAAACTTTGCAGCAAGCAGATTCCAGTTTTGTTGAGTATTTTACTCTATTCACATGGGATTAATGGGATGTATAATAAATTCAGCCCCATGCATAATATTCAGGAAATATTGAGCTCTACCATCCCCTCTTCTCTAGAGGTTATCTGTCATGAGAATTTGATTGTGCAAAACTCACCAAAGAAATATTTTCATTTTACCCATATTTTGAAACTCCAAAGCTTAGTGCAGCTCCTAGATCTGGCATGTGGCTATGTAAGAGCATTATGCAGAGGCCACATTGACAGAACCAGGTGTAGAATAGGGCCAATGACCAAAATCTGAATATACATTTGATTACCACATCAAACGACACTCTTCTTTGTATGCTAAAACATTCGGCTTGAGGGAAAAGGAAGACTGTTTATCAGGAAACCAAAACACTAAATACGATTTGCATAACTATCTACCAAAACACCAAGACAATGTGACTAGCAAGTTCATAATCATTGGTAACTTCCAGAATAACTAGCATGCTTGACCTTGCTAGCTTATGGCAATCATCAGTGCAATATAGTACACTTTAGTTCATCTGCACGTCCATAACCCTGATGTGCACCAGCACTCAATCCCTTTCTAAAGCTCAATTTCAAGAATAAGTTAACACAATCCAAACAAAGTGAGTATAGTAGGGCTTATCAGAGGCCATCAAGATAACACCGTAATAGTATGTAATCCCTAAAACAATGTAGCAGACATATGGTTGCATGTATAACGCGTTAAAGTGCTAGGGAAATCAATATCAACACCCACATGCTAGAGTGGGACTTGAAGCATACATTGTCATTATTAACATTAAACTTAAACAATCAACGTAATTTTTTTTGTATCTCAGTAGCTAAGCTATTTTAGAACTGACGTCTGTCTAATAATAACAGGATTTAAGCACTTCAAGAGGCTACAATCAGCCCACAGACTTCCTTTAAACTCTAGCAATCACTACAAGCTTGCAACGGACATCCAAATAAGTTTGTTCTCATCATGGTTGTCCCTCTTTCTCTTTTCTTTTTTTGATCTCACCATTCATTTCCCATCCCATCCTTATTCACCATCAGCATTCTCACCATTTCCCATTATCTTTCACCCTGGAGTTTTATTGAGTTTGTGTTCTCAGGTTGATCGTAAAATAATCTGGCTAGTTATGATCTCCAAGGTCAACACAAGGAGAGAACAAAATTAAATAAATGACAAATGCGAAAACTAATCTAGTCCCGCTTAATCCAGAAGGAGACTGTTCAGCTACTGAAAAGAAAGAGCAAGAGATGTTCATTCAGTTTCAATGCCCAACTTGCAAGTTCAAAGTATGAAGAAAAGGCTTATGAGAGCTAAGAGGAAGAATAAAAAGAAAAGTCATCTACGGGAAGAGCTGCAGTCCATGGTAGAAGAGGCAGGCATTGATTCCATACAAGAGTTGCATTTGAATCTTTTTTTTTTTAGCTGCAGTCCATGGTAGAAGAGGCAGGCATTGATTCCATACAAGAGTTGCATTTGAATCTTGCTCCAATAGAGCCATGTCTAATAATTTACATTGCTGAAATAATTTCAAAATAAGAAAGAAATACACCATGAAATATAGTAAGTAAAAATAATTTTATTTAAAATCCTTTGGGTAAACATAATCGCACAATCTTCATACCCTGCAAGTTCCTGTGGATATGGAAATGCTAAAGTCTAAAGCCTAAAGTGAACCAGATTATACAAAAAGGATGTTCTTCTTTTTCTTTTTACTTTTCTTTTGATTCTACAAATTTTTCATCACTATAAGTCCTATTACCATCATCTTTTCCATTTTCCACAAGATTTAGTTTTGATGATGAAACAGGAAGAGCACCTTTCTCAAATGACTATCAAAATCTTGCCACTTTGTCCGCTTCCATTCATCTGCACTGTCACCAATACTAAATCCGTGCACTCTCTTCAGACCTGGAGATTCACAGCAAGAAATAATAACATCAATGTTCTCCTGATAGACACTCAGATGCACAAGTGTGATTTATGCTCCCTCTTGATAACAACAAATATAAACATTTGGCACTGTAGAAAACTATTTCAACAACAACGAAAAACATTCGGATCTTTTGCCCAAACTTTGATGCTCTTTGTCTTGGCAAACATATAGAGTCAGAAGAGTGTCGGATTTGCTTAACAACAATGTAATTCCAGAATTTTGATTTGATTTATAGAATTAGCATTTTCAGGGAAATTCAAATGGAGCAATACTGTAAACACCAGAAACATTATTCCAAGAGATAGCTTTAGAAATCTCTATAGAAAACTAAAATGGTTTGAAGAAGAATCTAGGTGTAATCTGGGGCAACAAATTTGCTTGCAAAATACTGTTTGTTAGATAAAAATCCTGATATTGTGTTTCTTACAAACAAAAATTTCATATTGTCTATTTGCAGCTTCCATTTCTAAGGGTAATTCAAACCTTATTGGATGATTTGTTCTTAAGGAAATTTCTCATGAGAACAAACACAGGTGCCTTAACTAAACCATAAATCCTGAGTACTTCTAGTCTACTACAGGTGATTAAAATCTGTTATTTTTTGGCCAAAGAAGCATTTAATAAAAACAACATTCATAAGCAGCAACCAATAGAAAAGAAAATGAGGTCACTCATCACCTGTGTTACCGGGTTCTTGCAGTAAGGGCCCCGTACCCGGCCGGGTTTGGTCCTCGTCCAGGTCCTGCACTGGTTCAGCCCTGATATGCCCAGGTTCCGCCTGGGGCACCCAGGCAGAACCCTGGGCGTACCCAAGTGGACCCAGGAGGACCCATGGGGTAGGCACTTAAAAAAGTGCCCAAAAAAATTAAAATAAACATTTTCAAACCTAAAACAAGACCTCTTATGCCTTGGCTGACATAATCAAGTCATTTAACAAACACAAAAGGCCAAAAACACCATTTTTTGCCTCCAAGCTGCCATTGTTGGTTTTTGAAGGTTTTGTCTATTTATTTTTAAGGTGAGAGCTATGAAGGAGTTCAACCTACAGAAACAAGGGAGAAATAGCTGCACTAAGAAGATCTAACCATTGAAGGTGAGTGAATCTTTCATTTTTTTCAAATTTTCAATAATTTTTTTGAAGTTTTTTCAAGTTTTTTTCAAAACAATTCAAATGTCTTTTTTGTTTTTTTAGTAAGTTTTGAATTTTTTTAAGAACTTTTTATGCATAATAAGAGGTTATAATGCCAATTTTTTCTATAAAAAAATAGTTGTTGTGATGTTAATTTGTAACGTTTTTCTTTTATTTTAGGTTCATAACTTCATACAAAATGGTCAGTAGTTATAGTTTAGTTGGCATAGATGCAAAGAGTCAATTGAAATATGATGCATTGCCACCTCTTTGGCAACATACGACAATGATTCATCAAATTCCCAATGGTGGGGGTTATGTTTGGCGTTGTAGCCAATGTGGAACTACATATAAGAGCTCGTACTTTCAAGTGGAGGCTCATTTTTGCACTATTCCTTTACAAGGAATAAAAGTTTGCCCCGGGCCAAATAAAAAAGGGTTGCCAAAACACCAAATATTGGCTTATATTAAAGAACAAGAGAAAGTTGACATGGCATGTAAAAAATCAAAGTCTACGGCATATCCTCTTGCCAAGAGAAGCTTGCAAAGACCTCCTAGTGGCTTATCACAACCAGCTAGCACACATCCTTTCATGCAAATGGCACCATCTTCTGAAGGAGATAATGCTTCGATTACATGAAAAAGAGGCCCATTGGACAATGCCTTCAAAGTTGAAGCAAGGGAGATTGCAGCTCAAAGCATTGCTCATTGCATTTATGGCAATGGGCTTCCTTTCAACCTTGTTAGATCACCTTATTGGCGGGAAATGGTGACAGCCATTTCCAATACAACTTATGATTATGTTAGTCCTAGGTATGAAAAGGTGTGAACCACCTTATTGGCGAAGGAGAATCTACAATAGAAGCAGCATTGAGAGTAATCAAGGATACATGGCCCAAAACAGGTGTTTCCATCATTTCTAATGGATGGAAAGATTGCCAAAATAGACCATTGATCAGTGTTATAGCAGTGGTAGTCGATTGTGAAGGGCAAATAAAAGATGCAAGTTTTATTGCCAATATCCTCATAAAAGCCATTGAAATGATGGGGTCTGAAAGTGTTGTCCAAGTCATAACAGACAATGCTAAAAATTGTAGGGCAGTTGGGTCTATAGTGGAGGCTACATATAGTCACATTTTTTGGACACCTTGTGCAGTCCACTCACTCAATTTGATATTGCAAAAGATTGACACACAAATTGAATGGGTCAAAAAAAATTACGCGGAGGACAACGAGATCCAAATGTTTGTGGCTAATCATCATATGTCACAAGCATCTTCAAGACCTTCTCCAATATAATTTTTTATTTTTTTATTTTAATTTTTCATTGTTGATTTGTGACATGTATTGTTTAACTTTATACCATGTTAGGTTGTTGAAACTCGATTTGCATCTCCCACAATAGTCTTAAGACGACATGTGAAGGTGCGAGAGGCCTTGAGTTCTATAGTCATCAATAGCTTGTGGAGTGTATGGAGGCAATCAAGCACAAAAAGAGCCCAAAAAGTAAAGGCAATGATCTTAGATGATGAGTGGTGGGCTCATGTGGAATATGTTTTAAATTTCACCAAGCTCATTATGAACATGATTAGGTATGTTGATACTAATCGTCCATGTTTGGGTGAAATTCATGATGGCGTGGATTCCTGGAGAAAATAAGATCAATAATAGATGCCAAGGAACATGACCCAATGGAAACATTTTTCAAAACTGTGCAAAAGATTATTGTTGACTGTTGGAACAAGATGACCACCCCTTTACATCTCTTAGCATTTGCTTTGTCACCAAAGTATTATAGCAAAGAGGTACTTTCATTGCCAACGAGGCTGGCACCATATAGGGATGGGGAGGTTGTTGTTGGGCTATAAGGCTGCATTTAGAAAGATATTTTTAGATGAAGATAACCAATATATTGTCTTGAGCAAGTTTGGCCAATTCATATCTTCAAACATCATGATGTTTTTGCTCTTCTAGACAAATATAGGAAAAACGCTGATGAGTGGTGGAAATTATATGGTGAAGGCTCCAATTACTTGCAGCCTCTTGCAATTAAAATACTCTCCCAAGAATGTATCTTTTTATTTATTTATTTTTTGTTCTTCATTCGATGTTATTATGCTATATATTATCAGCAAGTAAAACTAAATACTAAATGTTGTATGCAAACTCAACAAGTTGCAAGTTCTTCTTCAGCTAAGCGGAATTGGAGTACATACTCCTTCATCCACTCGGTCAAGCACAACCGTTTGGGTGCAAAAAAAGCAAAGGATTTGGTCTATGTATACTCCAACCTTCGTCTCTTGTCACATAAGAAACCTGAATACAATGAGGTTGTGACAAAGAATTGGGATCTAGTTCCTAAGTGTGTTGATTTAGATGCTACAATTGCACAACTTGCCTTAGCTTCTATAGATGAAAATGAGGCAACTGCTGCACTTGATGCACCTAGTGGGAGTGGCAATCCAATTGATTGTGGCTCAAATGAAATTGAACCAAGTGTTGACCACAACCTTGATGCTTTTGATGAAGACAAATTTGAAGACTACTAAATTAAATATTGATTGTAATTTGAATTTTCAATGCATAATGACATTCTGAGGCTTTAGTATTTACATTTTTGCAAATTATGAATATGATTATATGAGGTATTTAATATTCCCAGCCAATTTTTTGTTCCTTCAATTAACGACACAACATTACAAACCAAGCACCCTATAAGTTAGAAGATAAACCCAAACGTATCGAACAACTCTAACCAAGATATACCGATGATGGCGAGCATTGGTCAGAGGGTCTTCTACTCTAAATGCTGGAAAGGGAACTCGACATCAAGTATGTGCTACCCAATCCAATGCGGAGTGAGGGGCGACCATATGACGGAGTGATTACAAAAAGCAAAGCGTGAAATGAAATGCAGAAAGCTGAAACTACTCAACACCCAGAATGTGCTTGCTCACCCAGAATGGGAAGTAGCTACCATAGGGCGGAGTTGTAACTATTTCAAACTAGTACTGAAAGCAAGAACGAGTATTACAAATAGTGACAAGCAATATTAAAGAACACTGGTCAGTACTACTGCCAGTTTACAATATATGATTATTGCCTGCAATGTCAATATATCAGATTCTTTCCAGATGGAGTATTCAACAATATATCTGCTACAAGTTCTAAGTAAACCACAATGCCAAATCCAAATCAGAAAATGCAGATTGCTAGAACTGTCATAATCAGATCTGCACTTTTATCATATGACCAACAGCGTACAAAATGGAAGAATTGTTCATAACTCCCTTAATAAACATCTGATTTATATACCATAAATTGCAATGCACTTGGAGAACCTAGGCGACCAATGCTGAACCTTAAAACTGATCAAAATGCAACAATTTCAATTTGCACGAATCCCAAGACAGCACCCCAAAGGTACGGCCCCAGCAGAAATTCGACTTTACTTTAAAAATCCCACACCTTGCTATAAATTCTGAAATTCTAGATGAAGATTCGCCTTTGACAAACTATTGAAATGAGATGCTACCCAAAACTATATTTTTTGTCCTTTTTGAGATATGAGTAAAAACATGGATCTGCTGTATCTAAAATGCAACTTGGGGATACCTCTAATATGCAGAAATTAGAAACTAAAGAATTACAATGATGTATACAATGCACTAAATCAAATGAACTCACAAATCTATCTTAAATCACCACTAGTCGCTGTGTTGCAAGCAAGAAGCGATGCCCAAGCTAGGAGGCCTTCATTCCTCGAAGCAGTTCCAGAGCCAATCCGGCAGCATAACAGTATAGTAGACCAAAGATAACCAAATGAGACCCCAAGGCTGTCTTTTATAAGCTTCTGTTGACCTTCCTTGAAACCTTAACACCTTTTCCAAAGTCAAAACCCTAATCCCACAAAATGGCGTCCTTTTCCAAGCATCATTAATTTTGATTTCATTAAATATTTCACTTAAATAAATGCGCCCTCCTTAAAGCCTAGATTGGACTTTGATAAATTTCAACCTAAATTTAATATACCCTCAATGGCGCCACCCTTCAAGTCCACCTTTTAAAATAACATTAAGTTATTCGACTAGACCAAGGT
Organism: Sequoia sempervirens; assembly: GCA_007258455.2. Lineage (NCBI taxonomy): Eukaryota > Viridiplantae > Streptophyta > Pinopsida > Cupressales > Cupressaceae > Sequoia > Sequoia sempervirens. The sequence goes on along the minus strand of VDFB02124135.1, from coordinate 9,227 downwards.
CATAAAATAACATTTAAAATATAATGTTATTTTTAAGTGAAATAATCTCATTTCTCCAAAACTACATTCTGAAGCTCGAAACTGAATACGCCACTTGAGTCAACCGGGAAGGTTAAGTCAACCGGCCTCGACGACAAAACTCGTTAGTCGCTAGGTAAAAATAGAATTTACTAAAAATAGTAAATTCCCCGGAAATGCTCGAAAACCGAGACTAACATAACTCGCTAAGCTCGAAAACTCCGTGAAAGAATCCGGCCACCAAAACCACCAACTCCCGGAAAGCAAGGACATCCTCAAAAACTAGAAACCCTAATTTTACTCCGACTAGCCTTCTGCTCTGAAAGGCCACATCGAAGATTCGTGTTTTGAGAAGGGGACATTAATATGATTTTAATATTCTATTTATTGGCAATCATGTTATTCATTTATCTCTTATGAATATCATTGTTCTTATAATTAAATTTATAATTTTGAACATGTTTATGTTTATATATATATGTGTGTGTGTGTGTGTGTGTATTCATGTCCTCAAAAGGGAAAAAAAAATTGTCATACCCGTACCTATACCCATGTTTGAACTCGTACCCGAACCGACAACTTAGCTTATCACCAAGAACAAAAATTGCAGAGCTACTCAAAACTAAGTTACCGATTCGTTTTTGGATTTAGGTATGGGCTCAAGAATCCAGTACGAGATTCGATCAAAAAAAAATTTGGGGTTGGGTACATTTTGGGTACGTTAATACAAAAACATATAAAAATCAGAAATATATACATATTTGCAGCAGTAATTAAGTTCAGAATACACCACCATATTAATAGTCAAATAACATAGCAAAAATACAACACCACTTTATACTCAAATGTCATGATATAGAATTATAAATTAAAGTTTAAACTTCAAACATAATAATTGCAGCAAGGTCGATGTGGGGAAAAGCAATGTGATAAGTGCAGCAAGGTCAATGTTCTCTGCTGTCTTTGTTGTTAGATTGCTATCCCTAATGATGATGTACAGGTCCTCCAAAGCCATCTGATGAAAATTTTGTCTTTCTAGCCTTTTCAAAATTTATTTTGGAAGTAGTAATTGCGCTGGCTGCATATTACAACAAAATCCAATCAGTGCAAAAGACTTAACTAGTCATGCTTCCGAACCAACTTTTGCAATACTATAGTGCTTGTTACACATAAACCTCATTTATATGAATAACTTGCACATTAATCCATCATTCCCCAGAAATGCAACTAGCAAACCACGACTTGTGCAATGCCTAAACGACTGCATATGTTCTCATATCGTTTTGTTCTTTAGTGCTTGCTAATTGTTTGTTGTCTTGGGAACAATAATAGTCAGCACACTGTTTCTATCTTGGCATTCATGCCCTCTTTTTTCTTTTCTTTCCGTTTTCTCAGTTGTTAAATCCTTTTGCAGTTGTTTTATTAGTTGTTAAATCCTTTTGCAGTTGCTCCTCTGCAATGTATCTGCTGCTGTTACATCCCAAATTGTGAAGTTACTGTTTACCATTACTGGATAGAGTAAATGTGAATGTAATGAGAATTCTGGAGATGAATTAATGATGCTTGTACCTTGTTTTCAATATGAATGTTATCTCATTTGATGTTATCTCAGTTGATATACTGCAAAAATGAGAATAGATGGTTATTGAATTGTGAATATTCTAGCTTTTGAAATGTTTATGTATACTGCTTATGTTAAGAGCATATGACTTCCAAAAGCGAGTGTCAGTGGATGCAGGTATATGAACCATTCCTCCAGGCGGAGGGGAAGTATCACTCGGGAGAGGAGCTTGGTCGGTTAACCGATAAAGTGAACTATCTGAGCATACATACACATCACTATAGTTGGGTGAATTGAGTCAGTTATGTTGGTTCTAGATAAGTCATTTGTAGCTCATACATTGGCATTAGGAGTCTTGTTTAGTTCTTTACGCTTTTATGAGTGATGTTTATCTGTATATCTGTCCTGTTGTATTACGATCATTATGATGGTAACGTGAATTAATGTAAGTGAATAGGGAGTGGACATATATACATATGTATAGTATATACATGTATCCATAAGTATACACATATTGATACAAGTGTACGTTGGCAGATGGATATGCTCAGACGGTTGCATTCATATGGTACACTTACACATACATGTACATAGAGGAATATACTAATATATATATATATATATGTATTTATGCACACATCCTTTATTATGTGGATATAATAATATTATTATTATTATTATTATCGTTGCCTCCTGAATTTGTATATATAAATATATATATATATATATCGGAAGTATGCTAATTGGCTCACGATATAAATATAAATATATACATGATTATATATTAAAGATTATATAAATATATTATAGTTATATTAAAATATATATATATATTGTTTAATATATTTAAAACTATAATAATATTTATATAATAAATATATATAATTTAATATCAATTTCTCAACTTAGGAAATCGAATTATTTCCTAATAAATTTAATACTAAGATCTTTTAGGGGGGGAATCGAATCATTTTCCACATTGAATTAATATAAAACTCTAACTTTGGGAATCAAGTGAAATATCATTCAGCCGATAATTGCCATTTAACTATGGAATTGGGCTATTTCATATTTCAATTTAATTTGAATCATTTAAACATAGGAAATCGAATTATTTCCTACTCCATGAAATATTTATTCCTCAACTATTGGAATCGAAATATTTATCTTTCATCTATTGAAACACTATACGCGTGAAAATGAATAATGGCGTTGAGAAAGATACGCCCCTGGAAAATGCGTACAATCTGAAAGTATGAATTATTGAAACATAGTAATGGATTGTGTCGACTCAGCCAGTAAAGAAGCTAGGTGTTCTGAAAATAACAATGACTTTTTCCTGCTAGATGAATCACCCACCATTTTATGCAGTTGGCGCCATTTCTAGAAGTGAACCTATAGGTGTCGATCCTTCACATTTCATCATGTGCAAGTTTGAATCGTTCTTCAATTTGTTGTCAATAATAGAGGTCGACTCACCTCTAGAAGTGCTGAGTATGGAGTTTAAAATCCGCCACTTATCAAATTGAAACATTCAAATTGCAGTTGTGGCAATTTACATGCCTGTAGAGGAGGAATTCAATGGGCTGGGGCTCTATAAATAGCCACCCAGACCATCATTCTTTACTTACTGATTACTTAGTTTCTGAAGAATTCACCTTTGAGAGCTCATTTTCTGTAGAGCATCATTTTATTTTCTAAGAAGTATATATTCCTATGAGCTGAGATTTACCAGTCTTCAATATCATATTTACTAGAGTATTACACTTTTGTTCAGCTGTAATCCATAACAATCTGAATATTCATTTCTGAGTATTGATTTCTGAGTGAGAGGGATAGCCAACTCTGAGTTAATTTTGAAAGAGAAAGGCAGAAACTTGTGAGGAAGTTGTCAATTGATTGAAAGAGCTGGAAGTGCTTTGAGGATAGGCTGATACATCATCATCATTTGAAGGAAAAGTTGAATACCAGGCATGGGATAATCTTCTACTATCATTTCAATTATGAACCTTGAATGTTTATGGGATTTGTGTTTATTGTTTGTGCATAGATAGGGAATTGCATTATAATCTGTATTTTTGAATGGGTATAGAAAGTAAGTTGTTTTATGAATGGCATATATGTTTGTACATAGGAAGTAAGTTGTATAAAGGATAAAAGAAACATACTTGTTGTGTTTTGCATTAATTGTATGATCTCCATATAAGGAGAATATGTTTGTAATAGTAGCTATATACTAGGACCGAAATGAGGGCAAGAGTCAAGTTAATTCTATCGGCTTAAGTTATTAGGTTAATTGAGATAAACTTGAGTTACTCCTAGGATAAAGATTTCCAGTATAGGAGGGATTATGTGAATTACTTGTTATGTTGATTCATTTCTAGCAGTAGTATGTTGTAGGTTAGTCCGGGATGATATATTGTCCAGTGAAGGACCACACCTATGCGTAGTGTAAGATAGCCTTAAGTCAAATCGGCCCTGAGTAGTGTTTATGATAGATGACCTTCATTCGAAGTACTGAATGAGAATACTTTGGCCAAAGTAGTGCAAGGTCCATCATCCACTTAGACTATGTGATGCATGAGACTACACTGTCAATTCATTGTGATCCTTTATACTAGTTCGAGATTATGAAATAGCAAGGTTCTAGTTGTGTAGGACATAGCACTATGCTTAGTTGGTTAACAGTATCGGTTACTCAACCAATCTCTTCGTCGAAGGGAGGGCCATCTATCGAATCATAGATGTGTGGGGGACCGCATTATAAATCTATAGTTGGCAGAAAAGCGCCCAAGTGATGCTTCTCCTCCACAGCAAGCGACTGAAGAACCAAGATTTGAAAGGGAAGATCCTGGACCGTCTTACTACTATTTGTTCTAAAGCTCATTGGAGCTATGTTAGTTAAGGTATGTATTCTTGTTTCATGTACTTGTGAAGTTATTATAATGAAATGGAATCTTTATTGTAAATTGATATGGCAACTTGCTCATGTATTATCAATGAAGAAAAGGAAAAACTCTATTGCAATATCATTTTAACACGTTTACTTACTCATATGATGCAAAATTATGAAATCTTTACTTTCCCAAAGGATTGTTGTTACAGCTGCCTGAAACCATCAAATGCAAGCATACATATTTCCCCTACAAATGTAGTTGGTTTTCCCTATCATTTTTGTATTTAGAAGCACATCTACATTTACAGAAGTCCACAAGAGTCACAAACTTCCAATGTCCATCGGAGGCAAGAGTGGAATCAATATTTTATTACTTAGAAGTCAACTTTAAGTCAAAAAAAATAATTAAAAAATGTAAAAAAAAGTCACTTTTTCCACAACCTAGGCGTTCACGCAGCCGGATTCGGTCTGAGTTCGAATCGAATTTTCCTTTTTCGAATCCACAGAGCACTAATCGTACCCTACCCGTATCCGCAGGCTGAAAAACGTTATCCTGTGTGAATTTGTATCGTATCTGTACCGCATCCCGAATCTGTATCGTATCTGGGCTCTACTAGGGACGAATCGGTAACTTAGACTCAAAAGACTTCTAAGAAGATATGTCAACGAGCCCCAAGGCACCCAACCCAAAGAGATGAATATACAATATATTAGAGTGCTCATCATTAAACATGACTTAGATCATCCAAACATTACTAGCAACCAAAACATTGTTGTCTAACCAGTTGAATTTAATTTGTTCCAAGAATCTATGGAAACAAAGAGACTTATTAGTTATTGCCTCGGGCAATGATTTGATAGGTCTTTATATTTCTCAACTTGAACCATAAAAAAATTCACTCAAACAAGCACATCCTTTGCAAGAATTTGGAAGAACCTACAAAATCCGCACGAGACTTCAGATAAAGGCAAGGCCTTCTTCCTCAAAAATATGTTTTTTTTCGATTATGATGAATGAGACAACATCCTTGTAGTAGCATTTACTAAAAATCAAGGACATTAGAGATCAATTGTTTGTCATAGGTCAAAAGATGGAAGAAGATATGGTGCTCCTTATAGTGAAAATCTTACCACAGACCTATGAACGTTTTATTGAGACACTCAATATCACATCAACCAATGCTGACCTAAAGTTTGAAGAGTTGTGTAATAAGCTCTTGCAACAGGACAGATGGAAGAAACAGTTTGGCAAAAATTGTGACACACAGAGTGTGGAATAGTGTAATGTCCCCTTCTCATCAGTAATCTGTTCTGACACTCATCAGCCTATTCCGGAAGCCTATAGGCGTGTGAGGTAAAATTAGGGTTTCCAGTTCTGAGGTTCTTTGGCATTTATGAGAGTTTACTATTTATAGTAAATTCTATTTTAAGCAATATGGAGTTTGTCAGCTTTCAGTACTTCATTTCCAGTTGGAGCAATCACTTGCAATTCATGTCTGACTTCTTAAGGCATTTTTATGATGAATAAAGGCATTGAGGTTATTATTTGCAGTTGACCCCCTTGGTCTAGGAGAACAACTTCAAGTTATGTTTAAAAGTGGGTCTTGGAAGGGTGACGCCTTCATGAGTTGATTTATTAATTATTGAAAATAACATAATGCCTTGGAGAAAATGGACGCCACTTTTAAAAGTGATACGTTTAAATTAAAGTGAAATTCTTAATATGCAAAAGGGACGCCACCTTGAGGAGTTATTTGTTTTGTTTTAGAAATTTGAAAAGACTCCTATGTCTTTTGGTGTGCTTCTCAGGAATTTGAAGAGTTTTGTGAAGCTTTTATTTATTGAAGGATTTTGCTCCAGCCTTGTATCCATTCATGTTATCTTACTGTTATGCTGTCGGAATGACAAATGAAATCTTGCTTCAAGAATGCTACCTCCTAGCCAATTATCCAATTTCATGTTTGAAATACAACATCTAGTTGGAATTCGCTACTTCTCATCTAGACTAGCAAACTAAGCTCGATTGTGAAGACATTTTGAAGATTTATCAATTTTGGTTTTGTTGTTTTTTTCCACTCCATTTCCATTTCCATCATTCCTTCATTGCCGGTGCAGTTTTGTCAGTTGATTGATTTCACGAGAAATCATTATAAAGGAGGTCACGTGCGGTCTGTAGGATCGATAATAAATTCAGGTTCTTTGAGCCGTTTCTTCACATCCGACATGGTCGCTTCTTCAATCAAATTGCGCCGATCTCGGTCGATTTGGAGGTGAAATGAGTGAGTTATGAATATTTTATTGATTTCCACAGTTGCAGATTGACATTTTCAGTTTACTGTTTTTTTGCATCAGACTTTAGAAGTTCTGATTTTTGATTCATTATCAGCAGTTAGAGAGATAAATAATTGTATGAGATCATCTATTACTCATGTGTTTGAAGACTATTGTAATTCATATGTAATTTGCAGCTTATTTCTTATTTGTAAAGACTATAAACAGTAGTACTGTTCCAGTTCTAATTGCTGCAATTAATTCTTCTTCTTCTCACATAAGTACCCCTGGATGGTTTACCGCCAGTGTGGATAATTTGATTGTAACTCTCTTTGTACCCACTTTCATAGTGGTGAATCCCCACAATTTTGTGGATGCTCGCCGCAGCGGATGAATTAGACTGATGTAGCTTCATGGCTGGTTATCCGCCTACTAGTTTCAATTTTTAAATAGTCACTCCGTCATATGTTAGCACCTCGCCCTCAGTGGGATCTTGAGTGCACATTCTTGACGTTGAGTTTGTTAAATTCAAGTACTTGTTTTTAATTAGCTCCTCCGCCATATGACAACACCTATCCCTCCTTGGGATTGAGTGTGCATTCTTGGTGTGAGTTCTTTCAAGTTTGTTTTCCTATTTGGAGCTAACGCTAATCAAGTTGGCTAGTGCTGATTATGTGTGTAAATCTTCAAGAAAAAATTGGTTAGCATATTTCAGTGGTATCAGAGCAGAAGACTCTGCCATCCTGTGGCAATTTTGCAGTTGGTTGTCTGATGAGTGACAGAGACGGTAGGCCATTCACCAGAAGTCAGGCCAGAACTCAGCATCAGTTTCTGCCTATTCCAGAGGCAGAGACTTTTTCAGGAGTCTTGAGGGATCTTTGCAAAACAGTGGAAGGTACAAAAAAGACAGTTGAAATAATGTCAAATAGTGTAAGGCAAGATAATGAAGAGAGGGACAGAGTTGAGAAGAAGTTTGATAGGATGATAGACATGATGTCCCGATTATGTCCAAGTTGGACCAGCAAGTAGCTCAGAATATCATTCAGCCCCAAAATAACTCAACTGGAGAAAGCAGTGAGGTTAATGGGAATAACAATAGTGGCAGTCTTGAGGTGAATACAAGAGACATAATTGTGGGTCAGCATGCTGCAATTCCTAGTGGGTCATCCTCTAGACCCCTTTTTCTCGTCTTCACACCAAGGGAAGAGCAACAACCGGTTGAAGCTGCACCAACTTTTGCTGATGATGCACGTCAAGCTTACATGGAGTATGTTTCCTTACCTCTTGACTTGAGAGGTACTTGGACCTTTGATCAATACATTAATCAAAGGAGTCGAAGAAATGGAGGAAGGACTGAACAACGTCCTCCTATGGCACCTAGAAATGATTTCTACCAAGCATTGGGAAAGATTACTATGGAACATTTTGATGGTAGTAATAAGTGTACAGCCAGATCATGGGTGCAGAAGTTAGATAACTACCTCTCTCTCAGACCCATGCCGGAAGAAGATGCTATCAAATTTGCTACTTTGCATTTGGATGGGATAGCTCATGAATGGTGGACTCATGGTTTGGTCACTCTTGGCCATAACCTCATTCGCACATATGGTGAGTTTACCAATAAGTTGATTGAAAGATTTGATACCAAAGATCCAAAATTGAGATTCAGAGAATTGGCACAATTGAAACAGCAAGGATCTTTAGAAAACTATGTGGCTGATTTTCAGAGGTTGTCAGTGATGGTGCCAAACATTACTGAAAGAAGACTTGTGGTTCTTTTTGTTGAAGGTTTAATGGAGCCTTTGAAGGGTTGGGTCAAAGCTTTTTATCCACCAACGTTAGATGAAGCTATCAAGAAAGCTAGGAGCATGGAGTTGGCAGCCCCAAGGCCTAAGTTTCACTCAAAACCATTCAGCCATAAGAAAGATAAAAAACATTCTTCAAATCTGCCCAAGAAGTTTCCACCAAGGTTGTCAGAAGAGCTCAAAGAACAGCTTAGAAAAGATGGAGTTTGCTACACTTGTCATGAGCCTTGGGTTAAGGGTCACCGTTGCTATGGAAGAGGCAAAGCAAACCTAATGGAGGGCTATTCTGATTTTGAATCAGAATCTGATTCATCTGATCAGAAATACGAATCAGCAGGTAGTGAAGGTGAAGAAGCTCCAGAAGAGAAGTCCGATGAGGTGGGAGATGGTAGTGCTTTTTCACAACTATCAAGTTTTCAAAAAAATGAATCCTTTCGGGTTCATGGAGTTGTGAATTCACAAAGGATAGTTGCTCTAATTGACACTGGAGCAAATCACAATTTTATTGATGAAGGTTTAGTTGCTAAAAAGGGTTTGAAGACTAAGGAATTTGATGGCTTCAAGGTAATGGTTGCAGATGGTTTTACTATGTCTTACACGAGGAAGATTCCTAACCTCTCTATGCAATTGGGGAATTATGAGATTAAAGATGATTTTTATGTGGTGGGAATTGGAG
>VDFB02124133.1:0-22198 GCA_007258455.2 Sequoia sempervirens | reverse complement strand
CGTGAAGTCGTGCAATGCTAACACCGACATGAAGTCATGCGATCACCTTGAACCTCGCCAAAGCACTCCTGCGCTTGTGGTGACCAAGTAAAAGCCCCTTTCTTCGTCAAGTCAGTAAGGGGTGCGGCGTGACGTGAGAACCCACTAACAAATCTCCTGTAAAATGCACACAACCCAATGAAACCTCTGAGCTGCGTAAGGTTCTCAGGTACCGGCCACTCAACAATCGCTCGGACCTTTTCAAGGTCCATACTCACTCCCCTGGCACTGATGATGTGCCCCAGATACAACAACTCCTCCATACCAAGCTTGCACTTGGATTCCTTAGCATAGAAAGACTCATCCGCTAAGATACTCCAAAATCTAAGTGAGCCGTGATGCTCATCCCATGACCTCGCTATAAACCAATATGTCGCCGAAGAAGACTAACACAAATCTCTCCTCAATCGAAAGCACCTAAAACCCCTGCTCATAGTCGCCGAAAGGTGGTAGCATTGGTTAACCCGAAGGGCATAACCAAGAACTCGAAGTGACCGCAATGACACCTGAAAGCGGTTTTCTCAATATCCTGCTCCCTCATCTGAATCTGGTGGTACCCTGATCTCAAATCAATCTTCGTAAAGAAGACAGCTCCGTGCAACTCATCTATCAGCTCATCAATGCGTGGAATAGGGTACCTGTTCTTGATTGTTCTTTTGTTGAGCTGCCTGTAATCGATACACATCCGAAGTGATCCATCCTTTTTCTTCACCAATACAACCTATGAAGCAAAGGTGACTTAAGAAATCGGGATATGCTCCATAGCTAAATAAACTGCTGATGGTCTTCGATCTCATCCTTATCGCTTTCGATGTCTTTAGGGGAGTGATCATAATCTAAGTTTTGCACCCTCCTCCAACTCAACAGATATGCTCTATGCCTCATCCGAGGTCTCGCTAGGGAATGTCACTAAACACTTTGGAGTGTTTAGTCCTCAATATCTAAATGTCAGGGTGGTGCTCACCCTTCTGCTGCTCCTGCTGAGCTGGCATCAACATGCACTCTGCCGCCCAATCAACCATATCATGATGAATGAGCCTCTCCATCCGTCTAAATGAAACCATCCTCAGATTACTGTCTCGAATAGCCTTGATGACATGTGGTCTCCCATCAACCTTAAATTTCATTTCCATGTCACGCAAATTGAGTGTGAACTCACCCAAATCGTGCAACCATGCCATCCCTAACACCACATCAGTATCTCCCATGTTAACAACATAGAATTCAGTCTTGAATTCATAGTTGTTAAGTCTCATCGGAAGATCAGTAATCTTTCGGTCACATCTGAGAGTATATCCATCAGCCACCTTGACTCGAATACCCTCGAATGCCTCTGTCTGGATGCCACGCCTCTCCACCAAACATGCATCAATGAAATTGTCTGTAGCACCAGTATCCAGTAATGTGATCACCTTCTGACCTGCTAGGAGCCCGCGAAGTCTAAACGAACCATCTCTCTGAAGGCTAGTCAAATGGGCTTCCTGTAGCTTCCTTCCACCTTCGTGTTCACCCTCATTTTCGGACCTGTCATCATCTGAAGGCTCGGAATCAGCTTGCTGGTTTGACAGATCAGATTGCTCTTCGCCCTCATAAAACCATTCCATCTGATTATTTTTGACCTTGGGACGAAGTGGGCACACATGCTTTTCATCGTAGGGTGCCTTGCACCAAAAACATAACTTTTTCTTACGCAATTCATTCAACGTTTCCCTATCAAATGGTGGTGCATTCTGTCTCTTAGGATCCGGTTGATCCTTTCTCCTGTCAAAAGGCTTATTCCTGTCATTGTTTCTATCAAAAGGCCTATTGGGTCTCGTGTATGGTGTTGACCCTGAATTGAACTTGCTGCGAGGTGCTGCAAGCTCCATGTTTCGCGCCTTCCTCATGGCCTCCTGAAGGGTAGGAGGGTCAAAAGCCTTTACCCAACCTCTCATAGGTTCTGTCAAACCCTCAACGAAGAGTATAATAAGTCTCCGTTCGGAAATACCAGTCACCATGACTGCAACTCTCTGAAACTTACCAATATATGAATCCAAACTACCTGTCTGCCTGAGCTGAGCTAGGTCTCTGAAATAAAGTTCCGGATCCTTCTTATCAAAGCGCTCTATGAGCCTGCTGGTGAACTCCTGGTAAGTATTAACTGCATGATGGCCAAGCGTATACATGCCGTGGTGCCACCAATCATGCGCTACTCCATCAAGATGCAAGGTAGCAAATTTAATGGCCTCGTCCTCCTGCATAGGCCTCAGTGATAAGTAGTTGTCCAATTTCTGGACCCACGACCTTGCTAATGTCTTATCGGACCCATCAAAATATGGTAAGGTAATCTTGCTAACCGCATACTGCAAATCCCTCACTCACCAGGGTCAGAGCCGCTGATGCCGGAAGTCTACTACACCGCGTCCTCCTCTGGGTTTATAAACATCTATAAACTCATGAACGTAAGTGCCGCCGGATCTCAGGTGCTAGTGACATGTACTCACCATGAAATCTCACAATCTGCCACCGACATGCCATTATGTGGCTGAAACTCCGATGCTGCCCCTGATGCTCCCCGGAGTTTGTGGTGGAGTCTCTCTAGGTAAGAAAGTAGGCTGACCTGGCCTACGCTCCTGATGGATCGGTGACGGCTGCCGTGGTACTGATGCCAATGGCTGGTCCACTGGTGTAGCCCTCGCCGTGCATCCAATTTGTATGTAATGAGGCTGTGTGGGCGTGTACTGTCTAATGGTACCCATCAACTGAGACATCATGTCCATCATGTTGTCATGTCTGCGTCTAAACTCCTCATCTGTAATGTCACCCTCTGCGTGCGCCTTCCCTAGATCCCTGCGAGTCTCTGAGGAATTCTCACGGTCTGCCATTAGGGTTGCAACACTGTTTTCGCTACTATTGGAGCTAGATCTATGAATACCAAGCACTCCTGACACTGTCTCACCCTCTGGAGTCGGTGGACCTGTCCAATCTTCTGTTCTGCCTGTACCTACACCTTTAGTATAGTGTATAATCTCTCGGCTCATGAAAAAGCAACCAAAAAGCACACTGTAATCTGAAAAAGCAACTGAAAAAGTACAGGATGGCAGGAGATCTGTGCTCTGATACCACTGTAAGAACCCTAGTGGCTCTCAACCCCGAAACCCTAACTGTAACTGATGTTTTTGCAAGTTTTTGTGTTTTTTTGTAATTTTTTGAGGTTTTCAGACAAATAATGAAAGCTGCGATTTTGCTAAATAAATTGCTAGAAAATTCATAATAAATAAATAAACTCAAAATAAGCTTTTAGAATGCCCAGAAAGGATAGGCGCATCAATATATTTCACTTCCAGAGGGTTTACAAAGGCCAATAACAATATATGAAGGAAATACGAGTTTATTATAAAGAACCTGATTTTTCTTTTACAGGCGCCAGAAGACGACTAAGAATAAAGGTACGGCTGAATGTAGACCAATCTCCAAGCTCGAGTACCAATGCAAAATCTCCAGTAACCAATGCGCCCAAGGTCCAATCACCATAAACTGAAGAATGTATGCGTTTCTCTGGAGAAAGGAAAGTACGGCCTAGGAAGTACAGAAAAGTACGGCCTGTTGCAGCAATGATGAATATAGTACGGCTCAAGGAAAGGTTGCCAAATCTCTGATAAATAACCTCTGAAAGATTCGCCTCAACTGGTAGATGATAATCTCTGCTAAACTCTGATGAATCTATCATTAAATCCAATCTGTAACTCCTGAATGAAGTCACCCAGATGCAAGCTTAAACTGGTATTTCACAGTCTCAGTTTGCCTAATTCCTGAAGAGTTTTCGTTCTCCAGAAACGTTTGTCTGCCAGAAACCCTAGAGTTTGCAAACTCCAATGCTCAGAGCAAAAGTCAAAATTGAATAGCAATCACATAATGGTTCGATTTTGTCTTGAGTGAATATATATTTCCCTTTGAAAAATTCGACCCAATCTCCTTTTAAAATAATCATTTAATTAAATGACTTAATTCGCCCTTTTGACTTTAGGAGAAATAATTAATAATTAAATGGCGTCTTATTTTAATGAATAATAAATATTCATTATGTCATAAATTAATACTTTATTATAAAGTATAATAAATACTTTATAATAGGCCAATTAATTAAATATTTAAATATTTCAATAAAGTGACTTTAATATAAAGTCAAAATATTAAATATTTAATAAATCATTAAATACTCCTTATTTCTCCGTCATCATCAAACTATAGAACCGGTCGACTCGAAATGAACGGCGCCGGTGGTCTCCCCTAAAATAGCAGCCGCTCGACCTAACTTTCTAAAATAGAAAGTCCCCGAAAAATGCACTCGAAGATCAAGGTCTAACCTCAAACAACCGCAACACGAGCCAAACACCGAAGCATCCCCTATGATCCTTCGACACTCCACCACGAGGATCGGAATAATAGGCTAACCTCGCACCCTGTGGCCGACTAGGATGGGGACATCACACATTTTGCTTAAAAGAGTATAAACCTTATTAAAATGACGTCAAAACACAGTTTTTGGGCAAGTCAAGTATGGATTTTGAATCAGTTTGGTGTCCAAAAGATACTAGTGAAATTTGGAAAAATTTGAAAATTAGGGTTTTTGCACCCCTGTTCCACATCGTGAAACCCTAAAAATTGAAACTTGTCAGAATTGGCTGGAATTAATTTTGATTGGCTTATTTCACATCTCGATCATAGTGGTGAAATCAATTTCAATTAAAAATCAGTTTAAGCCTAGTGGGTAGTTTTCTCTTTTTTAAAAGAAAGGTTAGGATCTCTGAGATCATCAATGGCAGTTGGCCAGTACCAGGTATCGAAATCTAAGCTTGAAACTCAAAGCAGAACATTCTATGATGTAAGATGCTAAAAAAAGATGCTTCACGACACAGGGGAGACGCTTGCGCAATCAACGTGCAAATCAACTTTATAGTGTCCGCACATGTGAAAGTGGTGAGATACAGTCACACACACATGTTAGTAGTAGTAATGCTTCTACGTGATCAACTTAGCAGTCGACATAGTGTTTGCAGAGCACAAAATGGAGAAAATATCTAGCAGAAAGAAATCTGCGCCCTTGTAGCCCAGGGGCGCCCTTCAATATGGAGTCTCAGATTTAGTTGCTTTTGGTTGCAGATACATTCAATCTCTTCAGAATTCAGTCAACTTTCCGACAAGCTATCAAGCAAGATCATCCGAGTTGCAGAACTCCGGCAATCAAGGCAGAAGCAGAAGGTACGAAGAGTTTACACATCACAGAGATGGTCAAATTGCAGTTTTTGCGCCCTTATAGCCCAGGGGCGCCCTTGAATTAAACCCCTTAGATGATTGAATTTGCAGTTTCCGTTTGTGGGGGATCTCTTCTGGTTCAGCGCAACTCTACATTGCATCAGTTCGCGAGATTGTCAGATGTGTTGAGTGACCGTGACAGTGGTTTCAGTGATCACGTAAAATAGAGGGTTGATAAATGTGAAATATCAACCTGTACCTCTATAGGCCAGGGGCGGCTAGCCTTTTAGCCAGCTAGATGGGGTTTTTAGCAGTCGTTGTCTTCACGAGACTTGTGCGGAATCCTCCTAGCTATTCAATGAATCAAACTGTCAGCCCACAGGGTTTGTCAAACGCCCGTGAGTGAAGGATCAGTGGAAAATACTGAAGAATGTAAACAAGCAGGAAAATGGCTAAGTATGGAGTTTACATACTCCCTTGAAAACGACGCCCTTCTCCTAGAGGTCTTAGAAGCAGTTTTCTCGCTTCGTCACTTCCAGGAACATCTCTTCCAAGTTGTTCTAGCTTTGCAATGAGATCAACGATGCGTGCATCGGAGCACTCCAGCTTTCGGTGTCAAGGGTCAAAGTAGAGCGTTCGCGTGAAAATTGCAAGTTGCAAAATTATTCTTAAAATGGCAATTAGGCTTTTGCAGGCCATGGGGGCCCTTCCTTTTGGGGTCCTTAAATCAACTTTCAAATGCCTTACATACAGTCATTGTTTGCGGAATTCTTCTAGCTATGCAATGGATCTATTATCCAGTCAACGGGAGCCATCGTTTTCCGGTAGCGGCAGTTTGAAGCGTGAGATGACAAAACGGAGAAATGGTTGTCTGAAGACCTGTACATCAATTTAATAAAAGGTGACTTTTATTTTGAGGCACTGGATGTGGTTTTTGGCACTTGCAGCTCCCAACAAACATTTCATCTTAGTGATTCTGGGTTCGCAATGGATATCTCAACTCAGCTCCAACATCAATCAGATACCTAAAAATCAGAGCTCAACAGAGGCAATCATGATTTTTTCAATGAGCTACAAAATAGGAAGTTACCTAAAAATCTCAACTTTTGCTAGGGGATGCCTGGAGAGTTAAACTAGGACTTTTCAGAATTAGTAAAATATTCTAAGCGAACCCAGTTGGAGAGATTTCAGTTGACTCAATAAAATAATATTAAATTTTCAGTTCCAGCATGCCGACTTAATGGGTCGATTTTTCTCAATATTTTAATATTGGTGCCCATTTTTATATTAATTTGCAAATTCGCATGTGGAGGGAAACTGGATATTTTAATATTTTAAATATTTTGGGACTCCGAGTTAGTTTATGTTAAACAAAGTGGGATCCAATCAGAAGATTTCTTTTGAAATCAGGGTTTATTCTTGCAGTTGGCGCCATTAAACTACAAATTTCTCTATTTATTTCAAGATGACATCGTTCTTCTCTCACAGCAAATTGGAGAGCAAGCGAATTTTCTCATTTGAGTGAGCAAATTCTTCAACAATCAATGTTCAAAGGCACTTCAGATATTATTTTTTAGATTTCCTTGCAGGTACAAGTCCAGATTAATCAACAAACTTCAGACAAGATGGCGATTTTAGCAGAAGCAGAGCATAAAAACTTCTATCTTCTGTCTTAAATTCTTCTATTCTCGTGTTAGGTTTTCTTCACTTGTCCAAGATTCAGCGACTTTTGACAAATTTGGTCATCTGGGTTGGTTGTGCACAACTTCCTCTACAAAACCCATGTGTTAGAATTTTTTAGGAAAATTTGCTCTAGAGTTTCAATTCTCAAAGCTTTGCTTTTCTCAACTGAAATTCCTTTGCATGGTGGAGTAAAAGTTTATATTTTTCGAATTTGACGTTGTGGGTTGTCTTAGAATCATCTTTTGGACAAAACCCATATTTCAGATTTTCTCGAAAAAATTGCCCCCCGCAGCCCCTGCTGCCCTCAGTTGCCTTTTTAAGAAAAGCTTTTGCATGTCAGGCTAAACGGTGCTTTTTCGTAATTTTGACACTGTGGGTTGTCTTAGAATCATTTTATGCACAAAACCCACCTCTCAGAATTTTTGGTGAAAATTGCCCTCCGACGGGGTATTTTTAGCCTCAACATGTGACTTTTTAGCTTTCCAGAGAAAGTTGTCAGAACATAGTTGAGTTTACAGTCAATAGGCGAGTTTTTTAGAATGAAGTACACACAAATCGAATTCAAGACTAAGTCAGTCTTGACTGATGACTTCATCGGAATGGTTGAGACGGATTTGCATAAGGTGCTTCCAGAGGCTATCTTGGATCCGATTAAGATAAATAATGCAATACTTCTAAACATCCAAGAATCCGGGTTGCTAGAGGTGGCTTCACTCCCTATTTCAGTTCATTGCATAGAATTCGTGATGTCTTGTGTCAAGCATTACAATTCTACTACTCGCGAAATTCAGTCAGCAGATGGACGGGTGATTTGCAGTCTCAAGCCCTAGGACATTGAAAGGTGTTTTGGTATTCCTCAACATCCGAACAGTTTGTTCATTACCATGGATCAATGTGAAAGAGCATTCAATGCTGATAGGGACGTGTGTCAGAACAAAATGGCATAAAGGTGGTTAAAGCAAAAGAAATCTAAATTGCCAAACAATGTGGATTGCAGAGAATACAAGGATGAGTATGTGATTAAAATCACTCTTCTCAACTGTGTTTCTGGTCATACAGATGCTCAAATCATCTCCAGGCGGGAGCATTATGACTGGGCATCTCTAATCAACGATGTTCTCCACAAGCAAATTACCGGTTTCCTAGTTGCCCACCAATTTCATATGTGTTCGTATCTCATATAGTTGATTGCCTATCAAGGTTAGTTTAGAGGATTAAACACAGTGGGGATTCTCAGTGTACAGAAAGTTTATCAATACTATGATCAACTTGAGTTCATAAAGTCCGAGCGACATTTCAAGCGTGTGCAAGAAGCTTTCTTGATGTACACAGTGAGGAACCTAGACCGGGAATTGCATGTTCGTATCTCAGCGGTTGCCAGAGCAGCAATGGTAGAATGGGCAGACTGGTTTATTCAGTTCCCTACATACACCTACATCCGCGTCTACGGATATACAAGAAATCCAGCTATGCTACCTTGCTATCGTTCGGATAGGACGGTTTTCACGGAGTTCTTGAGGCAATTATATGATGTTCATTTACGCTTGCGCCACAAGCATAAACCAGCTGCCAACTTTTCGTTTCAAATGGGAATTTACTGGTGCAAGACAGCAGTTGATGCCAAGGCTGCAGGACAGGAGTTAGAAAAGTTTAATCTCAAATACCTTGTTGATGCACGCACATATGACCCTTGGGGTTATTATTCAACACGCCTTGGCGGTCGCCCTTACTATAAGGCTACTATGGAGGATTATTGGGTTAGTTGCGAGGATGATTTTTAGGTGCACCGACGCAGTTACAATAGGTTCTCCCTCTCACAGATTTTTGTCTTCATGTCAGAGGATGTGGGAGTATTGTTAGATGATGATGGGGATGTAATTTCTCAATTCTTCAGAGAACAGGTTGATATGCAGCCACTTCCGACTGTCAATTGGTTTGCCAAAGAATACTCATCTGTGAAAGAGAGATCGAGTAGAGTCATTCAAAACAACATACTCTACCTTGATAGCAAGAAGACAAGAAGGGTAGTCATACCAAGTACAGAGCCACCACCAGTGGATGTTTCACTGCCATCTTTGTCAAAACCAAAACAAAAGAAAAGGAGTAACCCTCCTAAAAAGAACAAAGCGCCTAACATTCAAAAGGGAAGGCATTTGTTTCAGAAACACACGTGGAGCTAGTCGGGAATATACTTCGGAGCTTGCCAGAGCCCGAGGTTCAGCTTCCCATGCCATCACCTACACCACAACAGTCTTCAGTTCCAGTTCACATTGATTTGGACCTAGACTCGCCACCGCGTAGTGATACCTCGACACATTCACACTCATCAGAGCTTCCTATGGCTAGCATAGACCCCTCCAGTGGGATTAGTCGAGACTCGTCTTGGCTTGAGAATCAGCTGGGTAGGAAGAGGAGGCGGCCATCTTACATTCTTGCTCATTCAGATTTTCATCATGTCTACCAGGATGCGGTAGATAGAAGAATCAAGAAGCAGGTTCATGTAGAGAGGAACGCTGACAAGGAGATCATAATAGAGACCATTGCACCTCCAGAGGGTAAGAGCTTGAATGAGATAGAAGTTGAAGACTTCAATGTGATAAAGGTCAACCTTGGTAGAAGTACACGTCAGACAGAGGTTGATTTCCTTCAAGTTGCAACGGATAGTATAAAGGATAGAGTGATAAAAGACGGAGAAGACAAGGTAGTCCTCAAGGCTGAAATTCAACAGCTTCGTTAGTATATCTCTAACCTCGTGCATAGAACTGAAAATGTCACCACCTTGCTCCCACCGACGCTAGAGTTACCAACAGAGCAAAATTAGCTTAATCAGTTGGTTGTATACGGGAAGTGCTTGGTAGATTGGGAGGAGTTCATCACCAAAGGCTGCTTTGTACTTGTAGAATTATATCAATTAAGGTTCAATGCCCGTGAACTCCGTCTATGCATCCAAGATGAGGACCGAGACTTGGCGATTGACAGACCCAGAGATGAAATCACGATCTCTCACCTGAGGATGGCATACGACTCAGTCACTGATGAAGAAGATAAAGAAGCTATTTTTACTTGGAGGACACAGTTGATCTTCAAGGAAAAAATACAGGATACAATGGCTTCAAAGTTGGTTGAGAGCAGAGAACACGTGACTAGTGCACTTCGGTACGTGAGAACTTTCGTGTCTCGAGTTCCTTGCCAGTATCGGGCTGAGGGTGGTGAATACGTCGAGCTTACTAATGTTCAGTCAGAGTTGAAGGTGCTCATCCATGGTATTTTCAGTGGGGATCCTGTTGGTTGTAAGTTAGATCAACTTACAGTCATGTCAGCGTTATTTGATGAGACAGCTAAGAGTAGAGGAGAACTTCAATGCAAGATCACAGGCGGTGAGGAGATGCTGCGAAGACACAGTGTGCTACGACAAAATATCAATGCTCCAGATGGTGATGCAGTCAATAACCTCATGGAGGGGTTACTTGCTCGAGATCACGGCTAGTAAACTCTAGGTCCCACCTTTTAGGATAGACATCAGACACAGCGGTTAACTCGATGCTTCTTTCCGAGTTAACTTGTTCCACCTTTCATGCTATGTCTATTTTGGAATCATCAATGTATAGTTGGAGTTTTCACTTAGTTTTCATTTCAATAAGGACGTGCATGCTTGCACATTTCCATTTAGATTAGGCTTGTTTTGGTTAACTGATGGTAGTTTTCCAGTTAATTGTATAGTTTCCTTTATTAGGGTTTAGCAATAAAATGTTGCATTCTTGCAAGACTGTAGTTGACTGAAGGTGATTTTAGGGTTCCCTACACCTTTGATGTCTATAAATTAGAGCTCTTTGCTCATTTGTAATTAACTTTTACTCGCAATAGCATACATGTTGTGCAACCTTACCTGTAGTATCGCTATTCAGTATCTGTTCACATTGTAATTAGGAACTTTTGCACGTGATAGTAATATATGCTATGCCACCTTGCCTGTAATATTGTTGTTCTGTATCTGTTCACGAGCTTTTACTGTAATAATAAATGCTTGTGCCACCTTGCCTGAATGTTATTCTTATGGTATTTGTTCATCTTAGTTAAATGGAGTGGCTAGTTTGATCATTTATTGTATGTGTGTCTCGCCAATGCAATTTGCTATCCTAGTTGGCTATCTTATGTTATGTTTAATAGTTGTTCTTTCAATCTACGCCTCGGATAGGGGTTCCTCCTCAGAAATTTGGGAAGAAGAATTATCCTTTTTAAGTGTTGCGCCTAATAGACTTTATTTCAGCCTACGCCTCGGATAGGGGTCCCTCATCCTTGGAAATCCTGTTGTGGAGTTTACCGTAAAGACATTTCTGCTCCTTTTTCCTCATGCTCTATTTTCTTGAGATTGGATAGATTAAAGCTTTTAGTTTAGTTGTAGTTAGTGATCTGCGAAACCAGAAAATGCTTAGCTGCAACGTTCTTGGTTTTCTTAACCTTGTGCCTCTTCTAGCTGAGACAAAAATATAGGAGTTAGATTACTTTACTTTTTCACGCAAATGAGCTGCAACATTCTTGGTTTGCTCACATGTAAACCTTTTGTTGATGATCATAAGTGGGCTTAAATTCATCAAGATAATGTTTTTTTCCCTTAAAGGTTTTTCCCAGATAGACTTGCAAAATTTATCTATAACAAAGGCCTTCATTTCTTTGTTATTATTTGGGCACACATTTAGGTAAATGGTCGATTTGGTCATCCACTTGATGTTTTGTTTCATCCAAGACCTCTTTCTCTCACTCAATATATCTTTGGTGACAACCTTAGGCCATCTATTTGTTTCCATATTTTTAACTTCTGAAATATAACTTATGATACATACCATAACAATGGCCTAAATGGGGAAGGTAAACAATTCAACAAGAAGAATCTCACAAGGGACCAAAGTGTTGTGTTTGAATTTGCATGTGTTCGTGTTTTTTTGAATTCTCTCTATTTGCTTCCATTTTACCACTGTGTTGTACCCAAAATAAATTTTATGCTTCATTAAAGCATTTTGATAAAATGGTCAAAATCTTGTAAAATTGTCGTCAATAGTCAAACGAAACTCAAAGTCTCTAAAAATGGCAATTTGCTATTCTTAGAAATTTTTGAATGAAAAACGAAGCATGAGGTTTTTCTGGGTTTATTGTCAAGAAGATACTTGCAAAATTTTGAAAATTTTGAAATTAGGGTTTCAGGCCCATATTTTTAGAAAAACCCTAAAATAGGACCTTTCTGGAAATGACAAAATGATTTTGATAGGTTAATTTCACTTCACGATCACATCGGTCAAGTTAGAATCATCAAAAAGTCGGTTTTTGTAACGACCAATCCTTCGTTAAAGTAAAAAATTTATAATTTAGATCCTACGAGTAAATAAACGTGTTAACATGACACTGTAATAAAATTTTTCCTTTTCATTGATAATATATGAACAAGATGCCATTTCAAATTACAATAAAGATTCCATTTCATTATAATAACTTCACAAGTACATGAAACACGAATACATACCTTAACTAATATAGCTCCAATGAGCTTTAGAACAAATAGTAGTAAGACGGTCCAGGTTCCTTTCCTTTCAAATCTTGGTACATCGGCCACTTGCTGTGGAGGAGAAACATCACTCAGGTGCTTTTCCGCCAACCACGAACTTATAATGCGGTCCCCCGCGCACCTATCATTCGATTGATGGCCCTCCCTTCGAACGAAGAGATTGGTATGGTATTCATTAACGATTACCAACTGAGCATAGTGTTGTGTCCTACACAACTAGAACCTTGCTATTTCACAATCTCGAACTAGTATAAGGATCACAATGAAATGACAGTGTAGTCTCAACTATCTCACACCTAAGTGGATGTCGTACATTTCACTACTCTGGCCAAAGTATTCTCATTCAGTACTTTGAATGAAGGTCATCTATCATAAACACTACTCAGGGCCGATTTGACTTAAGGCTATCTTACACTACGCATAGGCTTATGTCCTTCAATGGGTAATCAATCACCCCAGACTACCTACAACAATCTATCTACTTAGAAATGAAACAGTCTACAAGTGTCTTATACAATTCCTCCTAACCAAGAAATCTTTATCCTAGGAGTACTTAGCTTACCTCAATTAACCTAATAACTTAAGTTGGAAAGACCTTACTTGACTCTGCCTTCATTTCGATCCTAGTAATATTAACTACTACCATCGTATTCTCCGTATATGGAGACAATACAAAATATGCAGTTTCACACTTATATGCATTTAAAACTTCCTCATTAATTCCTTCACAGAAATTCACTTTTTATGTACAATTAAGCAAACATTTCTCTTAATAGCTCTTTTCCCTACAAACTAATTTGCATTCAGGAAATAACCTCAACCTTTGTACACACAACAAACATGAAGAAACTGATATATAACAATCAGATTCAAATTTGAAAGATGAAGGTTTCATGCTTGTTTATGAGCTTTCCCTCAAATAACGCAGTTCCAGTCCTTCTCTTAACAAAAACCTTCAGTGTTGATTGAATTCTCACTCAGAAATAGACTCTCACATGATGAATACTCAGCTATATTGGAAATATACTCAGACTGTGATGATAATATATTGATATTTTCTCTATTTTTATCACTTAGAAATGTATATGATTTTAGAATAAAGAAATTGTGGAGCAACTCAGAAAAATGATAGAGAATTCAGATTTTGCAAGTGTAGAATAAAGAATGCACTGGTGGCTATTTATAGAGCCAGAAATCCATCGACTTCCACTCTTGTAGGCATGTAGAATGACAAAACTACTTTGAATATTTCAAACTGAGATGTGGTGGATTTCCACTCACATACTCAACACTTCAAGAGGTGATTCGACCTCCGAATTTGCCAGCAGACCAAAGAAAATTTCAACTTGCACATGATTAAAAAGAAGAAATTGACATCTACAGGAATTTACCAGAAATGGCTCCAACTGTGAAATGATTCATCAATTTTGGAAATGGTCATGGCTAAATTCAAAACACCTAATCCCTTCACGAGTTGTGTCGCCCTTATTTCTCGGCTGGGTTGATTTCTTCTCCCAAGCGAAGCGCACTTCATAGGTTCTTCCAGTGCCAATTATTTTCGCACAAAAAGCTCTTTCAATAGTTTGAAAGCAAATATTTTGCTTTTCAAAAGTTTAAACATTAACATTTCCAGGTAATAGGGAAATATTTCGATTTCCCTTGTTTTAATCATTTAAATTTATCCAAATGAGAATAACCTGATTCACAAATATTTGGCTAAAAGATATTCATTGATTTTCCATAGTTTAACTTTAATATTTACTCCAAGTGAGATATAATCTTTTATCCACTTTAAGAGATTTATAATATTTAAGTTAGGAAGTAAGTGAATTTCTAAAGTGGAGATCAATTTAAAATAATTTGATTTTCATAAATTGAGAAATTGATATTAAATTAATTTGGAAATAATTCTATTTCCAAAGTTGAAAGATTTAATATAAAATATAATTCCATTAGAAAATAATTATATAATCTATTATATAAATATTATTATAGTCCTTTAAATATATTAAACATATATATATATATATTAATATAACTATAATAATATTATATATAATTTTTAATATATCATCACACACACACACACACACACACACACATATATATATATTTAACAAATATATAAATATATCGTGAGCCAGTCAACATATACCCAATATATAAATATATATACATATATATGTAAAGTCATTAGGCAATAATAATATAATATTGTTAATATTCACATATATAGTTTGTGTGCATATATTCATGTATATATCAGTGTATACCACTATGTACACGTATATGTAACTATACCACATTGATGCATTCGTGTAAGCACATCCATCTGCCAGCATACACTTGCATCAATGTGTATATACGTATGAATACGTGTATACACAATATACATGTATATATGTCCACTTTCGTTTACTTACATTATTCACGTTACCATCATATCCACATGATCGTAATACCACAAACAGATACATAGATAAACATCACTTATAAATGCATACAAAAGTAGACACGACTCCTAATGCAAAGATATAAGCCTATGGATGACTTATCTATTACCCACACAAACTGACTAAGCTTACTCAGTCTAAGGAACATGTGTGTACGCTCAGATGATTCACATTACTGCTTACCTGACCAAGTTCTTCTCCCGAGTGATATTTCTCCTTTGCCTGGAGGAATGGTCCACATACTCGTATATAATGACACAACGGGAGTCATATGTTCACAACAAAAACAGTATACACGAATCATCTCAAAAGTTAGAATAAACATTATTCAACAACTTGCATGCAACATTCATCAAGGATTACATCAATAGAAGTAATAATCAAATGAGACAATCATTAAATGGAACACATTCATATTGAAAACAAGGTACAAGCATCATTAATTTATCTCCAAAATTCCCATTACATTCACATTTACCCTATCAAGTAACCGTAAATAGTAACGTCACAATTTGGGATGTAACACTGAAGGATGACTGATAGCCTTCATCTTTGGTTGTGGGCTAGAAGAAGAAGGAAGAGATGACTGCACTATTGGCGGCTCTATGGCTGGAATAACTCGCTTTTGATTCCTCTTGAGGCCTAACAAAATCTTGTTGTTCTTAATGACTCGGCTCGTTCTTTCTTCAACTGAGATGCACTCTTTTGTTTGACCAATTGACTTGTGGGAGTGGTTGCTTCTTAATTTTATTTCGGGTGTACATCGGAAGAAGCACTTCTCCATCATCATCAAACAATCCTTCAATATTTTCTGATAAGCAATCTTTCATCTGATGGAGTGTAAGCCTGCTGTTACTGTGTTTCCGTAGTTCGAACTCATCTTTGCAATTAGCCCATAAATCTTCAAGTGCGGGCACATGAGCATAATTCTGACCAAGACGGGATGCAAAGACACCATGAGGATTGTAAGATCACCTCTCGCTCATTGAATGGCTTGAGACCAAATTTAGACAACTCATCACCCATTAACTTAGCATCCGTCGACAATCTACATCTATAGATTCCCAACTCAAATGGAAAATTCAAAACAGCCTTCTTTCGATTCCACAAGAAAGTGTGAACTTCATACACTTGCCTTAGGAACTCCATGAAAACCACCTCATCCGAAGGATATCTTGGCAACATGATTGGACTACTTGAGAAGTCATACACTCTGATGTAGGAGAATGTAGGAAACTGGATGAACCAATCAGCCCACTCTGCCATTGCTGCCCTAGCAGTTGATGAAATCCATGCATGCAACTCGTTGTCTAGGTCTCACACCATATGCATCAAGAATGCTTCATTTACCCTTTTGTAGTGATGTGCTAACTCTTAAAACTCCAGCTAAGGGTAATGATTATAAACATGTTGTACATCCAGAGTTCCTACGGTATTCAATCCTTTGAATTTGCCTTGAGAGGCCATTAGGTAGACTTGATGTGAAATCATGTGGAACTCATGGATTTTGAAATATTCAGTTATTTGTTGGTGAAGGCTGTCGTTGATCAAAGTTGCTTAGTCATAGAGCTCTATCTTCTTCATGATATGAGAGATGACATAGAACATCCAAAGGCTGGAATTTTGTAGCTTCTGCTTGACAAGTGACTTGGTTGAGTAGAGTAATCATTATTGCAAACTCCTCCTTGAATTCTCCACGCCCGATGTTCCTTGGCAAAGTGTTATGTTTTTCCTTCAACCATTTTTGTGCAAATTTCTTGCGGTATTTATCTTTGTGCATGTGCCACACCTTGTCACATTCTTCAATGGAGATGACAAAATTTTCTAACCAAGGTGGTATTGAAAAGCACTTTTGAATCATGTCCGGCTTGAGGCTGCAAATTACTCTTCCATCAGCTGCTTGAATTTCTCGTGTTGTGGGGTTGTAATGCTTGATAAAAGTAATTACAAACTCTAGACTTTGCACTGAGAGGGGAATTGATGTTGCAGCAAGTAATCCAGAATGACCAAGGTGCCTAATTGCAACATTGACTGCGTCTTCCAATGGACACAAATTGAACAGTGGTTTGATATGATGCAAGTCAGGCTCACAATTTTTGATGAAATCATGGTACAACACTGATTTGGTCTTGAATTCGATGGGAGAGTACTCCATACTGGAAAACTTGAAGATTGATTGTAAACTTGACTATGCTCGGACAATTTCTGCACAAACCCTAAATTTAGCTTGCTGATTTTTCTTTGTCAAATGAGCAGATTTTTCAAAACAAATTTGAGATATGGGTTTTGTAGAGAATATTGTTGCAAGAAGACCCAGATCGCTCGTTTTTGAAAATCATTGATGGCTGGTTGAAGAAATAGAAACCCTAATTTTTGAATTTTTTTTGAAAAAAAGTTGAGAGCTGGGTTTTGTGCAGAATCACGTTTTGTATGGACCTAGTTGATTAGATTTTGAAAATATTGAAGATTTATTGGACATGCATGAAAAATCAGGTTCTTGAAAGTTGAAATTTTTTTGGAGTTGTTGAGAATCATGAACTGAGCTGATCCAGATTGCTGACAATTCAAAAAGATGCTCCCCTTCGTTTGAAAATTGATGCCCTAGAAAAATAAAGCATGGAAAAAGGAGCCTCTGTGTGAGCTGATCTGGAAAATATGAAGAGCTCTGAAAAATCTCCAAGTTTTAGCCTTCAAATCTTGAAATGAATAAAATTTTATGTTTGTCGTCTCTTGCCTTGGATGCCGCCTGCAAAAATTGTGAAGAATGAATGCAAAGGCATTATTTAAATAGGTGTTTAGGTTGAAAATTTGTTTTATTCTCCAACTTGAAAACTTCTTGAAGCCAATCCTGAGCAGGTTCATTGAATGTGGACACTTTTTGCAAAGTTTCATGATGAAAACTTGCAAATTTGACTAAGGCATTGAGCCTTGAGCGCCTTTCTTGCCTAGGGGCATTTTTCCTCTCCAGACTTGGCCAATTTTCTTGAAATTTCAACTTTTTCTTGAGTTTTGACCCCAGTTTGATCTTGATTTCCAAGAACTCGGTGAATCCTATGATCTGGCTGAATGATCCATCGCGGAGCCTGACTGAGTCTAAGAAGATTATCTTGGAGGCAACTTTTGATAAAAACATTATCCGATCCCTCAAAATGCTGGGCAAGGGGCTAGCGAGGGCGCCCGTCATCATCAGTGTTAGCCATTTTTGACATTCTTCAATTTCTGTGTTTTCTCTGATCTTCGGATGAATTCTCATTTCTAGATGATCAGGAGGTCTGATGAATTGATGGTTGGACTCGTTGGATAGCTCGATGAATTCTCAGTGGGGTCTTCTGGAAGTGATATCTCTTGAAAACTGATTTCAGGGCCTGAAATCCTTGGGCACCCTTGGCTATCTAGGGCGCCCAACTCCTCCAGAGTTGGTTTTTTTTTTTTAAGATTTTCATCTTTGCTATTGACTTTTTCAAATTGCACAATTTCATCCCTCCGTTCCGTCTTTGATATTTGGCGATTGACAACTCTAATGGATTTGTCGATGGTTCTGTTGGAGAGATACTTCAAATATGAAGATAATCTACTGGAGGTGTTAGTGCCTAATTCAATCATTTAGGCACTCAAAAGCTTGGGCGCCCCTGGCTAATTGGGGCAGCCAACATCTCCAGAGTTAACCATTTTTTGAGCATTTTCATCTTCAGACTTTGATCTCCCATTCTTTGTCCTCCGTTTGATTTGCAATTGTTGGTGACAGACGAATTTGACGATTAGGCTGAGATATACAGTGGATAGCTAATAGGATTCTGAAGACAATGAGTACATTTGCAAACCCTAATCTCTACATTAGGTCCTCCAAAAGGTTGGACGCCCTTGGCTACCTGGGGCAACCAAAGATCCCAGAGATAGAATATTTTTTGATGTTTTCACAATTTCCAGTTTGCTTCTTGATGAAACTCCTTTGTTCGATCCAAGATTCCAATTGATAGCTTGATCTAACGACCCTGCTGATGGATTCACTGCGGAGCCTAAAAGATTCTGAGCAACAATGTCCTGGAAGCAGAAACCCTAACTCTACTTGCCAGTTGAGCGACCTCCATTAATGACCTCGGAGCTCCTGAAAAAGCTTCTGAAAAAGTAGAATAGACCCCCTAGGGAAAAACTGATCTTTTGATGATTCTGACTAGATCGTCAAATTTTGAAAATTTTGAGTTTTTGACCCTCATGCAAGACATGCAAATTCCCAATTTTGACCTTTTTTGACAATTTTAACAAGACTCTTGACCATTTCTTCAAAATGCCTAAGTGTAGCAAAATTTTTAATTTAGGGTACAACACACTCATTTGGCCAGGCATATTCTAATGCACTCATACACCTCTCCAACATTGGGTACATTTGTGTGCCCATATTTAATAACTCTTAAGAGTGGAGTAATGATGGCAACAATATTTTTTGCATCAACCCAAAAAGTAGCACTCTTCACCACCTCCTTCACCTTCCTCTTGTACTTACTCAGAATCAGGCCACCTATTCCAATTTGTTGTCATGACCATTAGTTGCAATGTCTCTTGCAACTCAAGCATCCTCTCCAAGAGAATGAATTATGTTGCATATTTACTCTCCACGAGTTTTATAAAATCCTTCTTAAAGAAGGTTCTAAAGAGTGCATGTCAAGTATGGTGGTTGTAGATAAACATTTGCACCTCTTTATCATCATTAGCCACCTCTTTGATCCATTTGATTTTTCACATGTCCTCAGTGTGTTATTCAAGGCAACTTTGCACACATTTTTTGCATTTGTTGCTACTTGCATCACTTTTTGACCAAACCTCCCTAATAGCATCTTCAAGGATTTGGAGCTGAAAGTGAGCATCCTTGTGATGCTCTTGACAATCAATAGCCCTAAGGAAGTAAGGGCCCCTTGTACATGTGACTACAATGTTGATGGGTGGATGATGGTTGATATTTATCCACCTATCAATGATTATCTTGCATCCACTAGTGACCTAGGTAGCTTTCATTTCTCAATTAGAATATTAATCTTGTAATAGTTCTTATCGAAAATTATTGTCCTCAATTTTGTCTCCCTTGGTGGCACATATGATGGTCCTACTTTGATTATTTTTTCCATAGCCTCTTTATAACAAGGAGAGTGAACCACATGGGGTCGAATGCCACTGGAAACGAAGAATTTGCAAATGGCCTCATTTGCCACATCTTATTTTTGCACATTGAATAAATCTATCATTGTGTTTGTAGCATTACTAGTGGTCATTCTATGTCTTCCTTTAGGCTCTATGTGGCTGCCTTTCAACTAGATGGAAAAGCATTAGTATAATGAGTTGAAACTCACGGATTTGGGATATTCCTAGCATAGTTTGTAGACTCGAACTTAGGGCAAGCCCAAAATTTTTGACATGGAAAAAACTCGACAACTTAGAAAGTAATAATATTTCCTATAAAAATACCTTTTTTTTTTTTTTTTGCAAAATTCACTTACAAAATGTATCAAATGAGTCTAAAACCCATGAGGAAGTGTTTTCTACTACATTTGATTTTTGAATACATATGGATTACAAAATGGCACCATCATGTGAAGCCAGATAGTGGATATTGGATAAAATAGCTAGCTACTAACTAATAACTATTATGAATTTATGTTGATTGTCATTGAAAATCATCATCATAAATTTCATATCTAGGCAGTTACAATTTCCTCTTCTCGAACATAGTAAAAAATTGGGGGGTAGAGGTTATGGTCCTTGCACTCGATTGTGGCTCTATGCTTGGCATGGAATATTGTGCCTGTGGTTCCACCCTACTAGTATATGGCAGTGAATCCTCCTCCAACATATCAATTTCATCCATACCAACCTACCTTGCTTCTGCTGCAGCCACATCCTCCATAGCTTGCCTCTCAAAATCAACAATATTTGTAATGTCCCCAACTTTGAGTCAGTATAGCTTAAATAATTAATTTAATGTTGTCATGAAAAAGTTAAAATATTAAGACAACTTAAATTAATTATTGGTGCACAAAAGTAACTTATGTTTGGAAAGCTAAATGAATAAATAAGTTACTTTTAAAAGTGAATTCTCAAAAACAACAAAATTAGGTGAAAGACAAAAAGAGGAGAATTCAAGAAGTCACTCATAGGAGTTACAAAAGGAAATGAATTTTTTTTTCAAGAAGTTCATTTTTGGGGGCAATCTGGTTTTGAAACTTGGATTGGAACAAGTTTGTAGCTGGTGGACGGTGTGCACAGCAAACTTTGTGAGGACATGATTCTCTTCTCACAGAGAATATCATCTTCGGTGTTGGAGGATACACCTGGGATTGTGGCTGACAGTCTCACTTCAAGGGATGTCCTGGTGCTTAACATGATGATTTAATGAAGTTTTTGAAGAGTTGAAGAGCAGCATTTGAAGAATTGATTATATTGGTAATTGCTAGCTAAGCATTCAATATATATGTGCTGTTCAAAAATACTTGATGCTGGGCTATTATTTCAGGTCAGAATTAGTAGTTAATTTCTACCAGTTACTGTGTTTATACAAGAAAGATGTGGATTGCTATATTTTGAGAATAAAGTTTATTCATTGGCAATTCTGGTTTATATGTATTTATGCTTGAACATTTAATATTTATTCATGGTGAATTGAATGAAATGTATATTCAGAATAGTAAGGTTTTAAGTGTTTGATGAAATGCCAATCCGTCTAACATCCTAAAAAACAAAAAAAGTTGTGTCCAATTTGGGGCGGCTCTCTACAATCTCATCCTCTGTAAACATGAAGGCCTCATCTTGCATGGTCCAGTCACTGTAGGGATCGATCTCATCCAAATCAATAAGTTCCTCTCGTAGGTCTTGCACCTTTCTTGTGTGAAGCCAAAGGTTGTATTGAACAAAAACAAGATAATTGAGATGTTGTTGAATCAACCTAGTACACTTCTTTGTGTGAAAGGCATCCAACAAACTCCAATTGCGCTTGTTACCAGAAGCACTACAAGGTTAGGCTTTGCAAATTTCGGGCATTTCCACCCCAATCTTCCCATCAAGAACCTACAGATATGATATTCAAGTTTTTGTAAACAAACAATATTCTATTAATAATTGTAATTAATAACTTGCAAGATATAAGGCTGCACTTTTTCTTACAAGCTTTTTCACTCTTGTATAGGTTAGTCGGTCTTAATAGAGTGAATGAAATTTTCAATTAGATGAATTCCTCTATGTAATA
>VDFB02124132.1:0-10282 GCA_007258455.2 Sequoia sempervirens | reverse complement strand
TCTCTTCATTGAAATCCATTCAAAATGTTAAGGCCGTGGCCATACACATTTTCCTAATGAAATTTTTTTGTTTCTTTTATTGCTTGGCCACCATGGATGCCTTGGTCTGAGCCTTTGAGAAGAGAAATATGCAAATACGCATGGCATTTCATAAATCTCTTCACAAAACTTTGAAGGTAAGGTTCTATTATTTGAATCTCTTTCATTTTATCTATTTCTGAGTGCTTTAAAGTTTGAATAGGCTTGAATATTTACACCTTCTAGCACACATTTGTTATTCCTTGGAAACCCTAATGTGGGTTTTAATGGTGTTGAGAAAGATGTGTTCCCAGGACACCATGGGAAACTTGATTTATTTATTTTTGAGTTTAGAAACCCTTAATGGTTGTGGCTGCCATATCATTTCTCATGCAAACTCCAAGTGGGTTTCATTTTCCTTTACACACAAGACTATCTCTGGCCGTAGCTATAGCATTTCTCCATCTGGGTATCCTTCATTTTCTTTTGTATTATGGGGTTTCATGTTTTTCTCCACAAAAATAAGCTTGTAATGCAATTTGAAAGTAATTGTCTTGTTATGGTTGCTTTATTTTCTTGGGTATGGGCCATGCGGGGATCATCAAGGAAAAAATAGGCCCTTAATTAACAAAAATTAGAAAAATAGAGTTAGAAACTTGACATAAAAATTTGGAATAAGTTGTCTATATTATTTCAAAAATCGTAAGAAAATAGAATTTGTAGCAAATTGAATGTAGTTTCTAAACTACTAGGTTTATTTAAAAAGAAAAAAAAATCTATTTGGTAAAATTTGAAATTTCAATGTTTTGTAGTACTTAAATTTCAGAAAAAATAAAGTAGATTTGTCGACCACTAACCATAATAAAATGATAATATTTTTTTTATAATATTTGAACTATAAATTAGAGGACTGTGTCAGATGTGATACATATATTTTGTATTTTTTCAAGTAAGTAATTAATTACGTTTTTTTATTACAACTTTTAAAAAATATAAAAACTCATATGTGTGACCACCTTAAATTGGTGAAAACTTCATGAAATTCATTTTTTTTTTTAAATCCTATAGTATGTGAAGCATAGAATGTGACACATGTTTTGGATTCAAAAAATGTGATACCGTTTGAAAGCTATAGATTTTTTCAATCAACCTATCAATCAACACTTTAGTCATAATTCAAATAGAAAATGAATAATAATTATTTATTAAATTCAAAGTAAAGCATAATTTATATTGGTGGAAATTTGAGAATCTCCTTTAAAACCCTTTTCATTTCATCAATTTTGGGTAAATTTTTTTGTCAACCACATACCATATAATCCATCATATTGCCACTTTTTGTCCCATCATGATCCGCACATACCCATACTGGCACTTTCTTTTTTGTTTCATTCTATAAACCCTCCATCGAACCTAACCTTCATGGTTTTATTATACTTGTAAACTTTTTTCTGGAACCAAGAAGAATTGATAGGCCTTGGACTCCAAAATATGGTAGAGAGGAAAAAAATACATTGTTTACTTTTTCAACAGCAATAAATTTTTGGGTTCATCTCCCCATTTGTATTTTTCCCTTGAAGCCTTACATTTGTTAAGTGATTGAATTCCTTTCCATGATAGCACTATTTTCTTCATTCTTTTCACTTCATAGATCATGAAAGCTACCACAATCTTGTAAAATGCATACATATTCGCCTTGACAGTAAAGGATCATTAATGACTACATTTTGATATTATCATACAGTGGCATACTATCATGATAAGGTACTTGTATTTCTATATGGCTGATGTTAGTCATATTTGTAACTAAAAAATGTTCGTAAGATCCATAATGACTATCATATGCACATGCTCCACTAAGATTAGCATGGATTTCACATAGATTTGCATCACTGTGAATAGCACTATGGAATGTCAAAACCATAGATATATAGAGATGTCCCCTATTTTGCTTTGAATCTCTAAGTTGGCAATGATTTGAGTAGAGATTCCATTGTCAACATGATAGTCCTATAGCATATCTTTGACATTATATATTGAAAGAAAATACAAGAAATGATAGATTTTATTATTTCTTTTGGCACTCTTGCAACTCATAAATAAAGCCATGAAAATAAATGCCATAATATACATTGGATGACTATCCCCTGAAGGTTTACTTTGAATTTGCTTCTCCATCTAGGGAACTGTTCTCATTGGATCAAACTTGTGAAGTTGTAAATGTTGTTTTGCTCAAATATTCAAATAGATAATCTTTTGTAATATAATATTGAATGTATGACATGATAAGAGCTATAATATACATTTTGATATAACTATGAGAGGGTAGTTTTGGTCATCATGTGACTACTCCTTAAACTACATATGTTGATGCCTCAAACCAACATTGTGAGAAAAAACTACTTGTATGATAGATTTATGGTTATTTATATGATGAGCACTAATAGGTATGGTATGTTATGATGCTTGGGGCTGCTCTATCGTAATGCACTATAATGTCCTTTCAATGAAAGCCTCTCATGTTCCCCAACATTCATGGTAACTTTGTATGCTATGGCTAATCATTTTTCCATTCTTGCAATACCTCTATCACAAATGGTTGTTCATTGATTCTCTATTGTGAGTGATATCAAATGGCTGTACTTGTGCCTTTGTTGAGTGAAAAATTATTAACTATCCAATGTGAGTAGTGCATAGCTCTGCCCTTTGTGTCATGCAATTTACCATTTGTGATGATCATGCTACCCTCCATGATCTTTCTATGATTTTTTAAGTGATTTCCCTCTATCAGAAGTAATGATGATTGGTAATGTAATTTTAGTTACTCTTTTGCATCACTGTGTTTTTCCTTTTTCATGCATGCACTATCAAAGGATGTTCTTTTGAGAACTAGAAATTTCAAGAATACTTAGAATTCACGTCCTCATCTTGTGACAAAAGCAACTTGCTCCTTGTTGCTCTTTCATGACTTATATCATTGCCATATCGGGATGCTCATGGCTCACTACTTAATCAACAATAACAATATTGTTCCATTTTGTGGACTTTTATCTTTTTTTATTGGTGCACTTTCATGCTCATGCTCTTCATACATTAATATCACTGTGACCAGTACATCATCATGAGGCATTGTGTATTGATTTTTTGAAACAAAGTGTGCATTGTAGGGGTATTGTATTATGACCTTAGAACCCTTGTTGTCCCATCTTTTCATTTCACTATCTTTGTATCCTTTGTTAAATAGAATCACGATCTTTGTAGATTTCTCACTTGGTGATTATCATGTGATAATATCCTTTCTTGTAAGACTTCCCTTTCTAGCTTCATGGTTCACTGACTGGGCTTGGACAGTGCTTGATAGCTCTTCTTTGAAACCAAGAAAGGCCCTCCTTGTTGCCCTGTAGCATACATTCATTGTTGATGTCCATTGGACCATTCCTTTTAATGCAACAATGTATGATTGTCCTTGTTCTTAATTGTTACTCCATATGACTCATGATGGTTCTAGACATGACTTGATAGCTCCTTCATTATTAATGATGGATGCATATTTGAACTTGATGCATCTATGCTTCAGTGCTCACCAAAATCACTTGTTTCTTATTAAAATGGATCTTGGGTCCACTTAAGAAGAATTAAAGTCATAGCAAGAAAAGTATTGACCCTTTTAGCATGATGGAAGCCTATTGTTTGATTCACTATGAAAAGATGAAGAGTAACTTTCTTAATAGTTCACATTATTTGTTTCATGTTTTGAATCTGATAATGAAAGTTGATCAACTGGTGTGATTCCATATTGGTTTAATGCATCAAGAATATATTTATCATTGATTTGATCAAGTTGCTCAATTTCCTATCCCTCCTAAAACACAAGATGGCAGCATGTTGGGCTCAACTCTCATGCGAGCCACATTTTACTCCACATGTTGTAATCAACAAAAAAAAATAGTAACAAAGATTTTCCCTATATCTGCACAAGGAACGAACAAGTTAGATTAAAAAAGCATATGATAGGTGTGTTTGATTACTATTTCTATTTTCCTAGACACCTTTGGTATGTTTTATATTTTAATGCTTATAGACATCATATTACATGTTTGTGGATGTTTTGCACATATTATGACTAGTGACCTTTCATTGCTTATAACAACACTCTTTTTCAGATGCAGGGAACCTGGGAGTAGCGAGGAGAGCATCAAATGGAAGTAGGACAAGCGATAAATATTGAGGACGATCCAGGATAGGGCCAACAAGATTTGTCATTTCAGGCAATGATGACTCCCTCTTCATTTTATGTGCATTTCATTTTCTTATCTATAAGTGTATTGTCTGTTCTTCATAAGCATTAGAATAGTCAGTCCCTTGGCTTGTGAGGGACATTATATACTTATGATCATCAATAAATATTACATTTGTAATAAATGTTGGCTCTCTTTCTTATTGTATGCAATTGAAAAACTATAATAATGCAATCTTTTCGACGATGTTTTTTATGGACATAAATGAAATTTAGAAAAAAGTGATATGTATCTTTTAATGTTTAAATACAAGCACAATAATAAGTTACTTGATTTAGCTAGAAGAAAATTCAGGTAATAGGACCAACTACTCATCCAACTCAAATCCAAGGACTTACTCATGCCTTGGTTCATTATACGCCAATGTTGAATCAAGTCCTTGATCTCCCAATAGGGCCACATCTAGGGAAGCAACTGAATCAGGCACCTCTAGTGCCTCATTACTTGTAGCCTCTACAATAGCATGTTTATTCTCAACAACCATTAGTACCTACATACCTATAGGGTTCAAAATTTCCACTTGTGTAACAGAGCCAACCCATGACACAACCCATCTTCCTCTAGAATTTAGTGCCACCATAGAGTAATGTAGAGAAGGATCAATTTGATGAATTGACTAAGATGGTAAAGAAGCTGTCTACAGTGCTGACACACTTGAGGAACCAAAAAAACTGATTGTAGTCCTCGCAAAGGAGCATTCAAGCCAATCTCAATCAAGACAACCATGACTCAGGTACATCCTTTAGATAGAATTATGATGGAGGCTAGAACTTAGGGAAGAACTTTGAGAGAAGGCCCATTGAAAGGAAAAATTGGACGTGGAAGAAAATGAAAACAATGTAGGTGTCCCCACACCTCTTGATCAATCAGGTGGCAACAACAAGTCCATAATTGGGGTTTATTTGGCCAAGGCTACCTTGTCCAGATGATGCTAGATTCACAAAAAAAATAGGAATTCTGAGTTGGATTGTCTAGAATTTCAAATTGTTGTAGAAATTTTTCAAGTGGAGGTCTAAAATTCCATTGATGGTTTAGGCTGTCAAGATCTAGTTCGATCAGATCCATTTGATTCCTTCGTGATGGTGGTAAATCAAGCCCCTTTCCCACAAAGTGAAAGCAACTCAGCTGAGAAGAAGGCTGCTACCCCAAAGTCGAAGAAGAAAAAGAGGTAAGTAACGAGAGCTCTGTATCTCATCTCTTTGATTCAATAGATAATGGTCCCTTAGATGAGGAAGAACCTCATGAGTATGAATTCTATATGTTCCACCAAATGGAAACTCCCTATAATCTGAGGAATCGGTAGGTTGGTGGTCCTTTTATGACTTCTACCCTGTCTAACAACTTCAATACACTTCCTGACCCCAATGGTAGCAACAATCCAAACTACCCCCATGTTCCTACCCGATACTTCAATAAAACTAGGTAACCAAGTCAAACTCAAGATTAGCCCTCTAGTTCCTTCCAAAGCAAATTCTCTAAAGGAAAAGTTGAAAAACCGGTAGAATATGTGGAAAATGAATTGAAAAGAGTCAAAGTGAGTTTTTCCTCCTTTGAATTGTGAAGAGTGCCAACTGTTAGAAATGCCTTCTTCAGGTCATTAAATGGAACTGCCCCATCAAAACCAGCCCAAGAAGTACCTCCCAAAAGGGTTTCCTCTGATACCTCCAACAATGAGCCCATAATTAGGGAGATTCTAGGAAAGAATGCCAATCAACCTCCAAACTAGCAAGTTAGTAAAAACTAGCACGTAGATTAAACTCCCGCCAAAGAGTCAAACCAAGTGAAAATGAAGGATAAGTCTAATGACAAAGACAAGGCTCAAGTGGCCCGATCCACTATTTTTGTAGGACTATTGCAAGGAAAGTTGGAGACTCCTCCCTTCTTGATGATGATTCAAATATTTGGCAAGAACTTACACAACTTCCTATTAGATTATAGAGCTTCAACTAATGTCACGCCATTTGCAGTATGCTAGGCACTGGGGATAACTCCAACTCCCTCATGACAAAAAGTGACTCAGCTAGAAAAGACAAAAGTGAACATAGTTTTGGAGATGAACAGGATGCCCATGTAGATTGTTGCTAACCCAAGGGTGTAGCAGGTGACTGATATGCAGGTTGCTAATATCCTTGACACATATAACACTATAATGGAGTGAGATTTCACCCAAGCTTTGAATGGATATGCTGCAATAGATTTTTTGCATTTATGGATTCCATGGAAAGGGCTACCAAACTAGATCTGCATCGAAAGAGAGCCCCAAATGAAATTCATGATCATGGATTACAACAACACGAATCAGTTGTTGTTTGTAGAAATGAAATTAGGGAATTATTGTCCCATGGCCTATCAAAGTGGAAAAGAGTTCCATGAAGAAGTGGTCAAAGAGGTTCTTGTACTGTACAGTGCCCCCACCAACTTGACATAGGCCCCTGATAGCACAAAAGTGTTGATTGAGTGAAAAGATGAAGAATCCTCTGAAGATGGTAACCATGGGTTGTTGGATGGATTTCAATATTTTATGTAGAACTATGTATAGGATCAACTCAGTTTAGGAGTAAGAATAGACTTCCAGGAGCTGTTATTACCAAGTTGATGTAGGGTACATAATGCAGATCACTCTGAATTTGAATGCTACTTATGTCAAACATTAGTGGAGCATATCAAAGTACAAGTCACCCCAAAAGAAGCTAAAGGAGGATATCAAGATTGCAACCAACCCATATATATAAAACCACTCAAGGATATAGAAACAGATACACAACCAACAAAGGAAGCACACTCAACCAGTTCCAAAGTCAAAGTCTCTTCTAAGATTTGGACATTACACTTTGATGGGTCCAAATCCAAGCAAGGAGTAGGAGCTAGTCTCAAACTCATTAGTCCCATAGGTAAGACGTATTCTGCTATCCATAGAATTTAGTTCTATTGCACAAATAATTTAGTAGAATATGAAGCATTAGTTCATGGGATTTTGATGGCATTAAGAAAGAAAGTTAAAATGCTGCAAGTTTTGGTGATTCTAAGCTAGTAGTGAAGCAAGTTCCAAAAATTTACTCCTATCACGATAAAATGTTAGCAAATTATAGACATAAGGTATGGGATATTATAGAAGACCTAGATGCATTCAATATTCAACTGATTCCTTGTAGTAAGAATCATACTACAGATGCTCTAGCCCAAGAAGCTAGTACTTTCTAGCCTCTGTCCTTAACCAGCTTGAAGAAATTCATTGTAAAGATTGCCTCTTCCTTGTCAGTGCTAGAAAATGTCACCAACTTCTAGTTTTTTAATGATCATAAGCACATTTTAGACTTTGTCACAAGTTCTGATGTGTTTGCAACTCAAATAATTGATGAAACGAAACCAGAGGAGGCTAAACTTGACATAGAAGGAGTAATTAATCTGAAGACCAATATGATACCAAGGGGCATGGTCGAGCTAGAGAGAATATTTGATTTGGACTAGATAAGGGATCAAGGACAATAGACCAAAAGGGAGTTGATAGACAATCAATGTGATGCTCACATGGGTACAACTAATGAAGTCAAAAATATCTTTATAGGCAAAGTTTGCACACTAGACGAAATAAAAGGGAACATTGATGCCTTACACATTTATCATGATGTGATTGCTTAGTGATATGAATACCTTAAAACCTATGATACATCCATCATTACTCATACCATTCCTCTCAAGCCAGATGTGAGGCCTTTCTGACAACATCAATGCATGATCAATGCACTGCTGGATCATATTATCTTCAAAGAAGTTCAAAAGTTGCTATCCACTAGAATCATCTTTCTAGTCTAAAATTCAACATGGGTGGAAAATTTGGTTCTGTTCAGAAAAAATAATGGTGAAATTAGATTATGTGTGGATTTTCAAAATATAATAGAGCTTCTAAAAAGGACAACTATCTAGTGCCTTCATTGGATGAGGTATTACAAATACTCAATGGATCCGAGATGGTGTCATTTCCAGACAACTACTTAGGATATAACCAAGTTATGGTGTAGTATGAGGATAGGCATAAAACGACATTTACAACAAAATGGGGAACATTTGCATACAAAAGAATGTCATTTGGATTGATCAACGTCAACGCTACATTTTAGCACTCCATGGATATATCCTTCAAAGACCTCATTGGAAAGTGAATCATCATATACATGGATGTTGTCACCATGTTCTCAAAGAAAAGAGGGGACCACGTCTCCAATTTGTGCAAAGCCTTTTAGAAATGCAGAGAGTTTGACATCTCATTAAATCTAAAGAAATGCATTTTCAGGGTGATCAAAGGAAAGATATTAGGACACATAATCTCAGAAAAGGGATCTCAATTGACCCCGAATACATCTAGACTATATTAAAGATTCAGCTCCTAGGCAACAATAAAGAAATGAAGTATTTATTTGGAAAGATCAACTTCATCAGGAAATTCATCATAGGTTTCATTGAAATAGTCAAGCAATTGAATGCCATGCTCAAACAAGATGCTAAGGAAGAATAGACACCATAAGCCAAATAAGATTTTGAAGAAATCAAGAGGGAAATTGTAGATGCCCAAGTTTTGGTCAGTCCAAACTTTTTGAAACCATTCTACATCTATTCTTTCACCTCGAATCACTCATGCGCCAACATGTTAACATAGAAGGATGATAAAGGGAATGAGCATCCCATCACATTTATGAGTGATCCTCTAAAGGATGTTAATTATGTGATCACAATGTTGAAAAGTAGGCATATTCCTTAGTCAGAGGAGTTAAAAATTTTATACATTACATCTTGAGGAATAAGGTTTTCCCAATTGTACTAGATCCAACTATCAAGACCCTATTGATTTAAAATGAGTTAGGAGAAAGAAGAGTGAAATGGGTCACATGGCTACAAGAATATGACATGGAAATTCAGCCCATGAAGCTGGTATGAGGACAAGCCCTCACTCATACCATAGAAGAAGTAGGACCTAAGCTCATAATGTAGCACTACCAATTGGAAGATGTCTCTCCAGGATAATGGTAGGACAAAATTTTCTATTAGCTGTTAACAACAAGTGCCCATCATGGCTAAAAGGAGTACAAAAGTGAGCTTTAAGACTGAAGAGTAGTAACTACATGCTGCAGGGATCCATATTGTACAAGAGAAATTATGAGGGAATCTATCTCAGTGCCTCGAAAAGGAAGAAGTAGCTCAAGTGTTGAGGGAGTTTCATGATAAATTCGACAGTATACATGTGTTTGGCCCCTCTATAGCTCATCAAATCCTACGTGATGGTTACTATTGGCTGACACTATTCAAAGATGTACATAACCATGTAAGATCTTGTCACATCTACCATACCACTGCCACTAGGGAACTAAATGATATCTCATTGCAACCAGTTGTGGAGGTAAGGCCTTTTACTCAATGGGGACTCAACTTCATGGGTCTGGTAAGCCCACCATTCTTCGCATGCCATAGGTACATTCTAACCACTTTTGATTACTACACTAGATGGACTGAAGCAATAGCATGTAGGCAATGTACAACTAAATAGTTATTAATTTTCTAGAAAGTTTAATTTTGAATCACTTTGGTTGCCCATTTTCTTTAATTTGTGATAATGGCCCTACATTTTCCAACTATGGCCCTGTATGGACCATTTTTTTGGGCCTTTGATTATGGAATCGTGCTTAAATGATTGTCCAACTACTACCCCTAGGGGAATGGTCTAGTTGAATCTACCAAGAAAATCTACTGACGGTCATTCAAAAGCTACTTGACAAGAACCCAAAATATTGGCACAACCAGTTATGTTTTACCTTATGGGTAGATTGCATGAGTCATAAGGTTTCCTTGAGAAATTCCTCATTTCACCTCATTTATGGCTTAGAGCATGTATTCCCAGTCCACCTCAAAATCCCCATGCTTCAATTTTTCAACACATATTATGGGGAGGGAGAGCACCAAGAGGCTCGCCTAGC